>OZ025244.1:7027918-7157918 GCA_964019155.1 Osedax fenrisi | reverse complement strand
TTTATGTATCCAAGTTTTAATTATTTTTATGATTTTCTTAATAATCTTGTTTTATAAAATATTGTATATGTATATTGTATATCAAATAGTTTATTGTTATTAATAGTTGTCTTTAAACTACTTAACTTAATTATAGATTTAGTACATGTATCTATATTATCTGATTTATCTCCTGTTTCTGATTTTGTATTGTTATTAGTATTTAATTTATGTATACGTACAATATTATTATATGATAACTTTGTATCCTATTTTGTATTTATAAAATTTATAAAATTATTTATATTATTAAAATCAATTATAAATTATAATCTATATCTATATTTGTAAATATTATATTATTGTCTATGTCTTTATTGTTAGCTTGTTCTTTAATAGTATCTGTTATTTGATCAATATATTAATATACTAATACTATTATTATTTTATATTTTCTTATTATTAATGGATTATTTAAATACTATATTTGTCCTTGTTAAATTGTTAAACGATATTTGTCTGATAATCTATAGGTATAAAATATACTTAGGATAAAGAAACTATATAATATAATGTAAAAATAATGAAGAAATATATATGATATATCATACTATATATATAGTAAATATAAACAATGACATCAATATAAAAATGTAAAAAAATAAAACTAGAACAGTGAGGCGTATCTTAATATTAAGAATAAATACTATTTATATATGGATATTATTGAAAATATACAATATAAATTTCAGTTATAATTATACTAATTAAGATAATTATAAATTAAACTAATTATTAATAATTAAAGTAATGTAAAATAAAAATGTAGTTTACTCATCTTATAATAGATTTTCTTGGATATAAATAAAAATAAAATATACGTATTATTATTCAAAAATGTCAAGAAGAAGTGAAATATATATATATATATATATATTACCACAACAACGTATGATGACGTATGTTAAATATTCGAGATATCTATAATATCGTGAAAATATATAGAATATGTATATAATAGTTACAAAATATGTTCATATGTATATAATATATAAAATATATATAATACTAAACCCAAACTTATACACACATATATATATATATATATTTATATATACCTACATATACCATATATTTTCAGGTAGATTATACATATCTCGAGTATTTCACCCACGACACCACACGTCGTTGTGGTTGTGGCTTATTTGTGGATTTGAAGTGGATTATCAATCAAATATAGCGATATAAAGTCATATAAAGTCGTATTACACAATATATGTCATTAAGTATGTAATAGATATGTGTCACGTGATAACTATTTTAGTGTATATAAAGAAGAACAGTTTCAGTAATTATTAAATAATCACGGTTAGTTAAATATATATATATATATATATATATATATATATATATATATATATATATACATACATTTATCCCAAATACTATATTAACATATTAATACATATTAATACGAATATACATATGATATGAAGTATACGATACAGAAATTATAATATTACAAACATAAATAAAGTTGCTAATAATTATTTTTATTTAAAAAATTGTATTATATATATATAAATATATTAATATATAATTTTTATAATATTTATAGAGTGAAAAATGAAGATAATTTTAGGCCTAATTGTTTTAACTACAGCTATAAGTGGTTAGTAAAACTAAGTAAATAATAATAATAATAATAATAATAATTGTTATTTAACAGCTGGTTTGGTATGTGATCCATCGACAAGGTTTCCATGGATGACTTCATCATTAACACTTGCTTCCCCGTGGGATAGCTACACTGCCCCTAATGATCAATGTTGCAACTCCGTTAATCCCAATACTCCTATCGATTTCAATGGTATAGCGATGAGTCACCCATCGTATTATCTTATAAACTAACCGAGACCCGTTCACTTCAAACAGTTGAATGTCACCTATGTTTAAGGCTTACCCACTCTACTCCTGGTTTCATGTTAGACCCCAACAACTGCCAGAAGTTCTACATATGCGTGCCCAGCGGTAATGATGTGTTCGTTGCTCACCAGATGACGTGCCCCGACTGCATGTTCTGGGATGACGATAAACTGTCTTGCGTAGAAGTCGATACCAGTTGCAGAGTTTCCGTTTCCTTCCCAACCGGAAAAGCTAATCCTACATGTTATTCGTTATCTAATTAATCGAATCTATATGTTAATTGTATATTAATATATATGAGTTTCTATCGAGTTATGCTACTATATTTATTTCCTATAATTAACGCACTATTTAAACGCTTACAGTTACTCACGAACCACTCATAAGTTGTATCGATTTCGAACATGCTGATGATTTGTCAACTAAAGGAATGTATGTATTCAACAACGGAGTGCAAGTCGTACAAAACGGAGTGGACGGTATCGCTTCGGATTTCTGCCCTGAAGGAAACAGTTGCGGATTCTTTAATTCCAGTCAACTCGAGATTCCGTTCTTCTCAAATAACTGGAACCATCTTCCTAATATCAAAATTACATTTAATATGTTTGAAACTTCAACTTCACTTTCCTATATGGAGGTTTGAAATTAATAATAATTAATGAATTATATAAATGATAACAATAAGTATTACATAATCTAAAATAATTCTCATTACATCGTAGTATAGAATATAAATTTCAAATTCAGTATCGAATAATTAAATCAATAAATTCATGAATTTGTCCTGTATATACAATAAATACAATAACGTATTTTAAAATGTAAATAAATAATGGATTTTAATATCTTAAAAACAATTTAGCCGAGCTATAAGTTTTAATAAATTATAAATATGATTACATGTTTAATATTTTATCAGGGTATCATTAGCAACTCCTGCTACTTAGACGATGTAATAGAAGGTAATTCGTTCACCTATGCAATCAAATACAATGTAAATGGTGTCGGAATCATGGATGCCAATGATGTACTCTTAACTGTCAATTCAGAAGTTTGTTATTTAGTAATATATAATTATATCCTATATGTATATGTTTGTTATATTTATATATATATAGTAAAGTTCACTGAACATATATATATCATAAAATATAAATTAATGTACATAATTAATGTATATAATATTTATTTCCTATTTTATATACTAACTTTACCATATTAACGATATATATTATGATAAACTATAGACACTAAATGGATACCAGTAATCTCGTGCGCAATCATAATATATATTAATATTAATAATTGTTTAGTTAACGTATAATTTACACTGCGCACGACATTACTAAATACAATTAAATCACTCCGAATGAAATCACTGTTTACCATACTAAACTATTATCATAATAAGCTATCATGCAAACTCATATTTTAGTACACGATGGGAACATGGAAACAAGTCGAAATCGAACTAACTTCCACTGAGATCAAATTAACAGTCAACTCTGTAACTGTATCTGAACCCATAAGTAGTTAGTTTTAATATTATGTAAATATTATGTAAATATAGTTATCATAATTGTTCATCTTATTTTATAAACTACTATACGTTTTATTATTTAAATTAATATTTAAATAGGCCCATTCCTCGGGATTCATGAAAGCAAATGCCCTCTTGTGATTGGATCTTTTATTGAAAACACATTTAAGTCCTATGTCAACGGATATCTCGATAACGTATGTATATAAATTTGCCTTGATAACCGAACATAATATATTTATACAAATATTATGTCAATTAAGTACACATATTAAAAATAAATATTCATAATTTTGTATATTTGTAAAATAGAATTATATATTTATAAATTAGAATTATATATTTACATAATATATATATATATATATATATATATATATATATATGTGTGTGTATATATGAATCAGATAGAGTGTAAACACTCAGGAAAACACAAAAGCAAAGCTTGACTAGGTATTTTCCCACTCAGTTTTATATATATATATATATGTAGTATAGTGTTAATAAACAAGTCAATACGGGTCGCGTTTCCAATAATCGTTTTATTCGAGGAGAGTCTTCGCCATGTGCTATCGTCGATACAAGATAATTATACGTTTGCTCGCTTCGACCGCTAGCTCAAAAAAGGAAGTTCACCTTGGAACAATTCCAGATGTCACGCCCACAATAGGTTAAGGGGCATGCCAGATAAATAATTATAATAATACGGTTGGAGTCGGTAGCGCTCCAGAAGCAGGTCGTATCGTGCAGCAGCTCGTCGGTCTCAGTCGTCGTCGTGGTCGCAGGGTGAAGATCGGGATACGTGGTGGAGGAAATACGTGGTAACGGAATACGTGGTGGGGGAAATACGTGGTGGGGGAAATACGTGGTGACGGAATACGTGGTGGGGGAAATACGTGGTGACGGAATACGTGGTGACACACTACATAACATATATATATAAAAAATATATTATATTATATATATTATATATATAATATTATATTATATATAAAAGAGATATTATTATTAATAATATTGATAATCCCTAATCTTATTCTAATCTTATTATAATTATTTCAGATTTGCTTCTATGTCGATTACGATTTTAATGCATAAGAGATAATTGAAAGAATATTTATATTTAAATTTTAATAAATTTAATTATACATTATTTTGTTTTAAATTGTATGAAATAAATAATACATCGAAGCACAACTGAACTGTTTTAATACTATGTAGCTTATATTTATAATAAAGGACTATTAGGTTAATGTGTTTAATATTACAGATATTTCAAATGAACCTAATATAATACACTATACATAACAAATCAACTATATAATGTTGTCTTTGTAATATATCATTAATGAAAATATCTAAATAATTAATTAATAATTAACTTATAAGTTAACTTTCTCTAATAATATTAATATAGCTAATAGCAAATACTCGCAGATTGTACTTCAATTATCTTAAAAATTGTTTAATTAACTATTCCATTCAAAATGAATATATAGCTGTCCTCGATTTGAACACATTCTAGCTGTAATTACAATCATCCAGATCTTACTACGGGAACTTATACATTTTATTATAAATGATAATACTAATATTCAAAAACACAGAATCTATTACTGGTAGAACACATAACTATTACAGGTAGAACACATAACTATTACCGGTAGAACACATAACTATTATCGGTAGAACACATAACTATTACCGGTAGAACACATAACTATTACCGGTAGAACACATAACTATTACCGGTAGAACACATAACTATTACTGGTAGAACACATAACTATTACCGGTAGAACACATAACTAATACCGGTAGAACACATAACTATTACCGGTAGAACACATAACTAATACCGGTAGAACACATAACTATTACCGGTAGAACACATAACTAATACCGGTAGAACACATAACTATTACCGGTAGAACTCATAACTATTACCGGTGTGGCAGTCTGCGATTACCCCCAGTCTAAGATTACCCCATCCGGTTTAAACATTGAATAAATACGGGTTTCTTTGGTATACTTATCTATTATCGACCATCGAATATATACCAGTCTGAGATTACCCCCAAACTAATTTTGTATGTATTTTATTTAATAATGTAACCATTAATTATAATAATATACGCGTATTTAAATGTACATATTGTACTTTAAATTAATTTATATAAATTATTTTGTAAAAAAAATACTTATATTAGTTTATAATTTATATTTTAAAATATTTTAAAATATTTTTTACAAAATAATAAATTAAAATATTTATACATGTTTATTATCGATCTAATCGATTTTTGTCTATGTATTCATAAATATGAATTTACGAAAATGTATTATATATTTAAACAAAAACAATCTGTTGTTAATAATATTATTATATATTTTATAAGTATTTTAAATACTTATATATAATATAATATTAAAAAAATATTTATTTTAAAGTTAATTCTAATTAAAATCAAGTAAATGATATGCAATGTATAGTACATAGTTATCATTGTAATTGACTGAAAAATACAAATATAAAATAATATATCTAATAGTCAAAAAATAATCAATACATTTTTATAGTAAATCCAAAGATTTTGTGAAGCAAAGATATAACACTCCCTATGCATGCAACGTAATTTAGTAATATCCCCAGCCGCTGCTAGCAGTAGTATCGAAATCACTGAAATAGATTTAGGTTCGGCTCTGTTTGCATACAACAATGTTTTCATTGCTCTATTAAATTACATGCAATATAAATTAACTTTTACTTACTAAATATATACTTATAGAATTTAAAACATAAATATCATATTTGTTTGTTATATATTAGTAATGAACACTTAGTTTTCATCATATAAATATTAATTTAAAGCATATTATTTAACATTTTAAAAGTGTATAGTTAAATACGAATTTACATTATAAACAACGCATAGTTCCTAAAAGTAACCCGTTATAGGTGGCACCAGGGTATTTTGTATACAAATTCGAATTACACGATTTCGCGTAAGTGTTATATCTTTCCTTCGGAAAATCTTTGGTAAATCAATAAATTTAGTAGATAATTTTCGGGATATGTTATCAAGTGTATTATTATGATTTTATATAGTAGGTGAGATTTTTATTTTGTAGCTAGAATAAAATTATTAATACCATTGGAAATAGGATAAAAAGTAATATAAGTTTCATATTTTACTTTTTTGATATAATTAATAATAAAAAAGTGATGGTCAAAAGAATGACAGGATTTTAGGGTATTAATTAGGACAGCTATTACATGTAAAAGACACACATATTTAAATTATATAATATAGGTACTTAGTAAATACTATTAGCTACTTATCTATATCATATTATATATATATATATATATATATATATATATCATATATAATCACACCATTGTATAATACTTATTTACAGTAATAGGCCT
Organism: Osedax fenrisi; assembly: GCA_964019155.1. NCBI lineage: Eukaryota > Metazoa > Annelida > Polychaeta > Sabellida > Siboglinidae > Osedax > Osedax fenrisi. The sequence continues at coordinate 7,151,040 of OZ025244.1, read as the reverse complement.
ACATATATGTAATTTGCAATTAAATTAATAATATAATTATATATATATATAAATATATACATATTTAAAAATATTAATGGGTTACAGTTAATTACACTTTATTGTATTAGTGATTTTATTATAAAGTCAATTATTCCTTTTGTTCAACTTTAGGTGGAGCTAATCAATATAATAGTACGTGCCTAATATGTATCATACTTATTATATAAACTCGTTCATTATACAATGTAAAAGCGAACATTGTTTATTAGATATGATTCATATTCTATTAAACTTGTCATATACTAAATTTTAAGTCTATGTAATTTACTTATAATTAACATTATATATATACTATATATTTAAACCATGATATAAAAATGTGTTCCCGTAGTCGAGATACATAAATTAAATTATTGTTTATCTATAATTTAATATTATTATAAATAATATTCACTATATATTATATTAATTATAGATATCTATTAAAAATCATATACAATTGTTTTCTCGGACTATAAATATAATTAAAATGTATAAAATAAATAATTCTCAGGTCACTATAATATAGTGACGCTTACAATATATTTGGAATAATGCATGTGTAATTAGAATTAATAATTATTTTAAAATAAAATATAAATATATAATTATACTTTCAATTTAATTATTATTTATTTTACAATTTATAATATATAATAATATAATATTTAATATCATCATCATATTATATACATATATTTTGCGTAGTAGTATATTATACTATCTATTTAATCAACATAATTAATTGTGAACCCCTGTCGCTCTTGTTAGTAGTATCGCTACAGAAATAGATTTAGGTTTGAAGCGGTTTCTATACTACACTGTGTTCAATGTTAAATTAAATGACATGCAATATAAATTATCTTTTACTCATTCAATAGATATGTATAGAATTTAAATCTCAAGGATACTATTTCTTTGTTGTATATTAGAAATGAATACTTAGTTTTCATCATATAAATATTAATTTAAAAAATTTTAAAACGAAGTTTTTATAAATTTACACTATTCCGAAATGACAACATATGTAAGTAGCGCCGTTAATGTTTTGTGCATATTATGCTGCGTATGTGATATATCTTTTCTCAGAAAAATCTTTATTATAGATATTGTTATATATATATCATATTTATTATAAATTAATTAAAATAAGTATTGATTAAAATATATTTATATATGCATTCAAGAAAAAAACTCGAGACATCTAAAATAAATTAAAAAACCTATTAATTATTATAAAATTAGTTAATTATATAATAATGAATGTGCATAAGATTACCTATAGTATAGCTAGGAAGTATTATATTGTTACAAATGTTAACGTTTAATATAATTCTATAATACACAAGTAATCATGACTACGTTTCTACATTAACTATATTCCTGTATGCAGAATATTTATAAGACAGTACTACGTTTTTAATTAAATATATATATAATACACGGTTACATTTGGAATCATGCACGAATTATAAAATCTGGTAAAATAATCATGCCGCGATCGGTGTCACAGATCTGTTGTTATCTCGAAGATGAAACGGAGATTATACATTTATTTCTAAAGGCGTCGCAGAACAGACTGATGTTGTTCATTTTGAAGGCATCACATCATGAACAGATATTTTTCATCTCAAATATGTCACGTCACGGAAAGATTCTGCTCATATATAAGGTATGAAAACACAAACTGATGTTGTTCATCTTGAAGGCAGCTAGTCACGTATTGTTGTTCATCTCGCGTCAAATCACTGTTATTGTTCGTCTACAAGGCGTCATGTCACTGATTGTTATTGTTAATCTTCTAGGTGTCAGTTCACTTCTACAAAGAATTGTATTCATATGGTGAACAAAAAGTCCTACTCATAAACAACTGTATAATATATATATATATGTTTTCATAATTTACAAAACCATAATATATGAATGAAACTGATTACTAGAATATTATCTTCTACTTGGATATTAATTGAAGTAGATTTAGATAAACTATATTACATTATATATCACATAACTCAAATAGTATTTTAATTAAGTATTATAAGTATGAACATAATTTGTATTTATATAACAATTAGTGTATCTATTAAAGTGTTAAAATAAAGTATTTAAGTGAGATAGCAGTTGTATATAATAAGTAATTTGATAGAACATAATATAATAGATTTCAAAATAATAGAAAACATTATAAGATATTGTAATGTAAGACAATGTAATAGATACAAATACAATTTAGATTATATATAATGTTTATTAGGTTTCAAGTGATGGGAGAGTTGAGCTAGACAATTATAATAATAATACTTATAATTGTAGTATATATACTATAATAGTATGTAATATTTATATATATATATATATATATAAATATTAGCATATATAAAACAATTTATTAAAGTTAATATTACTAATATATAAATTATATATAATTAGTTAAATTTAACTTATAACATTTAATTGATGTCAGATAACATTATTTTAGATTACTTTACAATACAAAAATCAAACGAATTATGATAATATTAAAAAAAAACATTAATAATTTGTTTCTTAAATAAAATTAAAATTCATGTCATATTTAACATGTATATATAAATTCTAAAATATAATATGTAACATAATAATTACTATATTTTTAGTATTAAAGTTGATATATGTTAATTATATCTCATAGTGATCATTCCTACTATTTGTATTTACCATTAATGAAATATATAATATATAATATAATTACTACAATATTATGTTGTACTACCATACTAATATTATGTATATAACATTTTAATGTATTTTATAAACTATATTATATTATGTTTAATAGAATATGAATCATATCTAATAAACAATGTTCACTTTTACATTGTATAATGAACGAGTTTATATAATAAGTATGATAAATATTAGGCACGTACTATTATATTGATTAGCTCCACCTAAAGTTGAACAAAAGGAATAATTGACTTTATAATAAAATCACTAACACAATAAAGTGTAATTAGCTGTAACCCATTAATATTTTTAAATATGTATATATTTATATATATATATAATTATATTATTAATTTAATTGCAAATTACATATATGTAGGCCTATTACTGTAAATAAGTATTATACAATGGTGTGATTATATATGATATATATATATATATATATATATATATATATATTATGTAAATATATAATTCTAATTTATAAATATATAATTCTATTTTACAAATATACAAAATTATGAATATTTATTTTTAATATGTGTACTTAATTGACATAATATTTGTATAAATATATTATGTTCGGTTATCAAGGCAAATTTATATACATACGTTATCGAGATATCCGTTGAAATAGGACTTAAATGTGTTTTCAATAAAAGATCCAATCACAAGAGGGCATTTGCTTTCATGAATCCCGAGGAATGGGCCTATTTAAATATTAATTTAAATCATAAAACGTATAGTAGTTTATAAAATAAGATGAACAATTATGATAACTATATTTACATAATATTTACATAATATTAAAACTAACTACTTATGGGTTCAGATACAGTTACAGAGTTGACTGTTAATTTGATCTCAGTGGAAGTTAGTTCGATTTCGACTTGTTTCCATGTTCCCATCGTGTACTAAAATATGAGTTTGCATGATAGCTTATTCTGATAATAGTTTAGTATGGTAAACAGTGATTTCATTCGGAGTGATTTAATTGTATTTAGTAATGTCGTGCGCAGTGTAAATTCTACGTTAACTAAACAATTATTAATATTAATATATATTATGATTGCGCACGAGATTACTGGTATCCATTTAGTGTCTATAGTTTATCATAATATTTATCGTTAATATGGTAAAGTTAGTATATACCCATATCACTATTACCTCAAATATCAAAAATACTTGAAAAATTAATATATAATAGATTAGAACATTTTATAAATAAACATAAATTAATATCAAATAATCAATACGGATATCAAAGAAATAAAAATACTATAGATGCAATAACTGAATTCTATACAAACATATTAAATAACAAAGAAAATAATAAAAAAACAAATACAATATGTTTAGACCTATCAAAAGCATTTGATATGTTAGACCATAATATTCTATTTAACAAATTAGAAACATATGGTATCAGAGGTCATGCCTTAAATTTAATTAAAAGCTACCTATTAAATAGAGGTCAAATAACTTCTATTGATAATAAGTTATCTGATATATTAATAAGTAATATAGGAGTTCCACAGGGTTCAGTTCTGGGACCATTGCTATTCATTATTTATATAAATGATATAACACTATTAACAGAAAATGATATAAATATAACCACTATTGTATTTGCTGATGATACATCAGTTAGTGTTTCAGCCAATAAAATAAGTGTTTTAATAAATGATACAAAAAAAATATTAGATAAATTAGAAATATGGTATAAAAAAAATAAATTAATAGTAAATACTGAAAAAACCAAAATAATAATTTTTTTTAAAACACGTGAATTTTCGAATTTTAATATTGACTACGCTATATACAATCAACAAATACAAATAATAGATAAATATAAAATTCTAGGTATTATAATAGACACTAAACTAAATTTTAAAACACATATATTATCAATAAAAAAAAAATCTTACAAATAACTTATATGATTAGAAAATTTTCTAATGAATTACCACATCATATTCTTATGTTACTATATAATTCACTTTTTTTATCTAATCTTCATTATGGGATAGAAATATGGGGCAACAATTATAGTAATATAATAAAACCTCTATATAATATACAAAAAAAAATACTTAAAATAATATATCTTAAAAAAACTAATACAACCTATAATTCACAATATACAAATAAAGATATACAACCCCTACCCATATACACAAACACACTTACTATGAAGCAAATCACTGAATATAAAACATTATGTTACATGTATAAAAATAAAAATAGATTCAAAAATAACATTAATAAAAACAATAACTATAATCTAAGAAATAACAATGAATATGAAATAAAAAATAAAAAATTTACTTTAACAAATAATAGTTTATTAATAGTTGGAATTAAATTATGGAATAAACTAGATGAAAATATAAAAAAAAGTAAAAACATTAACATATTTAAAAGAAAAATAAAAAAAATACTTATTTCAGAGAATAATTAAAGATATAAGATGAAGAGAAAGAAGAGGATGGCAGCCTTTATAAAATTCGATGACTTACTGGTAGCCTTTTGGAGAAATTTTTGTTTTTATTATAGCTATTATATTATTATTATTATGATTTGTTAATCAAACATATATGTAATACTCCAATAAATTTGTTTCATTCATTCATATAAAATAGGAAATAAATATTATATACATTAATTATGTACATTAATTTATATTTTATGATCTATATATGTTCAGTGAACTTTACTATATATATATATAAATATAACATTATTATATATTATATATTTTTCACATAAATAATATTTAAATTGAATATTAATACTAATTTGATATTATTAATTATAACTATTTCTGTATTCTTAGTAAAATGAGAGAATAAATTGTATATAGTGTATGTGTATGCCTTGTAAATATATAATTATTGAAGATTCTTAAAAATATAGTGTAAATAAATTAATTAAATTAATTAATTTATAAATTATGAAATTAATTAATATAAACGAGTCACTATTGCTCACATAATTATATTAATATTATTAATATATATATATATTTACATTATAAATAAAGTAATTTATTTATTTCTTTGTTGAAAAAAAAATAATTTTAAATTAAAATCTAGTTTATATAAATATAAAATTGTAATATTATATCTTATAATATATATATAGTACTAAAATGCAACAAATGTATTCTAAAAATAGATCCAGGCTTGCTAATGAATATATTACAAAAGAAATTAATGAAATGCCAATCGATTTACAATTTAAATATTGGAGTGAGTTAATAGGTAAGCCATCTATTCCATTCAACAACTCATTTGTTAATAATAGTGGTGGATATATACATCCAATTACAATAAACGAAGTAAATTCATGTTATAGCACGTTACACGACGGTGCCCCGGGAGGTCTTAAAGGTCACTAGGTGGTCTTAAAAATGCGATTTAACTAAAATTATTCTAACTAATATTACAGCTCGCTTTAATATTTATCTCATATCGTATACTGCACCTTCCACAACTAGGCTAGGCTTAACTACTTTAATCCCTAAAACTAAGCACAGTACTGAGCCGTCCCAGTATCGTCCAATAACTATGTCATCGATTTCTGTAGACTATTCCATACACGGCATTTTTGTTCGACGTGATAGTATTGTTGAGAATATCTTTTTACTTAACAATATTATATATCAGCATACAAATGCATTATAACGTATACGTTCATTAAATATGTGTATGTTGGATATTTCTATTTCTATGTGATACAGTATCTCATAACTCAATTGTTGCATTAGCCGAAAGAGTAGGGACTTATAAAATGTATACCACTAATATCGTGTATATTTAATCTTATTGTTCAGCTCAATAAAATAATAAAAATATAGTATCACATAGTATACCAGTCAACCGTGGAGTAAAACAAGGTGACCAAATGTCTCCGGCTCTTTTTAACTCCATTATAGATTATGTAACTGATAATATGCCATGTAGTATTAATTTACAAATAAATAGTACAATAGACCATCTGGCATTTGCAGTGAATCTGGTTTTTTTTCCGAAAGATAATGTAATAATGCAAGATCAAGTTGATCATGTTGTATTTAGACTAACTCAATGTGGGTTAAACGTTAACAATTCAAAATGCGCTATATTGAATATAATTATTAACCACAAGAAAAAACAATGGATATGTAACCCATATAGTTTTAGTTCTATTGATAATTCTATAATTAAAGCATTAAATATAGAATACTCTTATAGATATATTTGGCATCAACATAGGAGCTTTGGATAATAAAAATAATTCAATTAATGATGACCTCACATCGAAACTCTTGGAAAACTATAAAATCTACTCTAAAACCACAACAAAAAATGTTTATGCTCAAAAATCATCTAATTCCAAGTATACTTCATACCTTTACTTTTTCTAACGTATATTTAAATTCATCAAAAACGATGTACAGAAGTATTCTGTCATTCGTCAGACGTTGGCTTCGACTACCTTCAGATACTTCACTCAGTGTATCATACGCACCTAGTTGTGTCGGTGGGATAGCTATCACTCGTCTTTTTCTGGCAATACCGGTGCTGCAGCTAAAAAGGATTTCATCTATTATAAGGAATGATGACACTATATATTCCAACTCTTCCCGATAGCGTTATTCTAAAATGGTCTATACTTCGATCATACGATGAATACACGTTTGTTGATAACACGTCCATTAATAAATATCATTAAATATATGTATTTCTCCTATAAAGATGTTTTCTGGTCGTGATTTTGTAGATATGGTAAAGCTTAAGCGCAGTCTAATGTATACACATTACAGATGTAGACGTATGTTTCCAATTATAAATACAAAATGTTTAATTACTTAACTTACTAGGTCGAGCTTGCTCGGCAGTTTTTGACTCTCTTCTTCCATTCATCTTTATCGTCCATCGCAGTTTTCAGTTCATTTACATTACACAGTGTATCATCCATGAGTTGATGAACGTATGTTCTTCGCGGCCGTATTCTTTTTCTCTCACCATGGGTAGGTTGTCATAAAATAATATCTGATGCCAGTTCGCGATTATTTCTACAACAGTGTCCAGAAAAACGAAGTCTTTGATGTCGTATCGACGTGCATATATCCGGCATATTTGCATATATTTCTGTATTGGTAGTATGGTCCTTCCAAGACCTGTCTAGTATTGCCCGTAACATGCGAGTATAGTTTCCACTTAGTCTTTTTTCCAAAGATTTTGTGAGTGTCCAACTTACAGATCCATATACCAATACCGACTCAACAGTTGCTCTGAAGAAATTTCTTTTAATTCTATCCGGTAACCTAGATTTCCAAATAGCGTTCATCTTGTTTAAAGCTGACCAGTTGTTCATGTTAACCAGACTTATATTCATATCCTTTTCTGATGATTGAATATAGCTTCCAAGATACTTAGAATGGGATACTTTTTTAATGTCCTTGCCATTTAGGTAAATTTTGTATTTTCATTTTTTTATTTTCTCCTTGATTTATGCTTATGAATTCGGTCTTACCTGCATTTATATTCAAACCAATCTCTTTTTCCGTATTTTCAATTGTATGTAGAAGAATTGTAGCTTCGCTCGTTTTATCAGTTACTATAGCTAGATCATCTGCATAATCGACATATGTCATTTTTATTGCTGGATATCTTCTGCTCTTTCTCTTAGAGAGGGTAAGACCAAGAACATTATCTCTATCAAGTGACATTTTCAAGACATATTCAAGACATATTATAAAAAGAAATGGTGCTTGTGTATCACTTTGTAACAAACCTCCTGTTATAGTTATAAATTCCGTATTGCCATCATCTGATATCACAATTGATTTTGTATCTTTATAAGTTATCATAATTGCATTTATGATCTTTTCATATATTCCATATGCTTTAAGAATCTCTGCCATCTTTCATCGATGTATGGAATCGAAAGCTTTGAGAAATCAATAAAAAGGAGTGTAGCTGTTAGATTCTTTTCGTTTGCGCCTTCAATGATCCTTCTAAACGTGAGTATTTGGCCAGTAGTAGATCTATTAGTTCTAAAACCATTTTGGTTTTTTTTTAATATCTTATCTACTTCAGGTCTTATTCTATTTAAAATCATTAGATTACATATCGTTGCAGCTATACATGTTAGAGTGATACCACGATAGTTGTTTGTAAAGTTAAATCTCCTTTCCTTGGTAGCGGTATTATACAGCCTTTATTCCATATAATGATAGTGTTTTGCTCTTATACTTCATTGCAGGAAAATAGTAAGATTTCTTGAAATTTGGATATTTTCCAGATTTCCACAGGAATTTCATCTAACCCGCATGCTTTTCCATTTTTGATACTTTTTATAGCCTTTTCTAGTTCATATTTCGTTAAGATTCCAGTTTCTATATTCAAAAAATTTGAAATATTTGTTATAGTTGATTTTTTTTATTCAGGTGGTTTTCATAAAAGATCTTTGAAATTATTGTGCCATAACTTTATTCTTTCTTCACCACTTGTTGCTTTTATCTTAGCTTTATTGTTCTTTTTCCTGCCAGTTATATAATTTACTACTTTCCAGGCACATACTGATTTTTGGTTTTATACTGCAGCTTTGATTTCATGTATTTTCGACTGAAGGTAAATTTCTTGCTGAGTATCGTATGTATCATATAGTGCTTTTTGTGATAGATAATAGAAATTAATATTTTCTATAGTTGGGCAATATTTCTTTAATTGAGCTGCTGTTTTTATCATATCCCTTTTTAAACATATATCGGGATTCTCCCAGGGAGATCTCTTTTTAAGTTTTTCTTTGAAGGGGCTGATATCAATTGCAGTTTCTCTACAAGAAGTTTCAAAATGGTCATAAAAAGTATTTGTTGATATGTTGGGTGTTTCATCGTTAAGATTTTCAAACTTTTTTAAGACTTCGCAAATAAACTTTTTTGAATATCATGATTCTTTAGAGTTGTCCAATCATAGATTGGTGTTTTGGTAGTTTTCTTTTTGTTTGATATTAAACTTAATTTAAGATGGGCAGATACAATTCTATGGTCTGATGCTATACTTTCAAACGATCCATAAGCTCTACAGTTTTTTCTGCTATTTTTCCATTTTCTATTAATCATTATATAGTCAAGCTGTACTTTATTTCCATTTGGTGACTTATGTTTCCATAGCTGGCCTTTCCTTTTCTGATAATAAGTGTTAAGACATAGTAGATTATTTTCTAAAATTTAATATTTGAGAAATATCCCATTTCTGTTAATTCATGCAATGAGAATATGAATCCATGTTGAATGCCAAGATGAGCATTAAAGTCTCCAGAAATGATCAACACATTATGTTTTGGAATTTGTTTTGTGGCAGAATTTAGAATATCATAGAAATTGTCTATTTCCATGGGATCCGATACGCTTGTAGGGCTATAACATACTATGATAGATGTTTGTGGGTTTCCATTACAATTGACGATCATTATCCTTTTGGATACTAAAGTAACGCTTACAAGAGAATTAAATGATGTCTTGTTAATTAGAATACCGATTCTACCTGTAGCAGCGTTTACACTGTTTTTCCATACTGAACCTGTTATCATATGCCATTCTCCAATAGAATATTCTTTTGTATTGACATCCTCGTGTATAAATCTATGTTCTTGCAAACAAATTATATCGAGTTTCGTAGCATTTGCTGATCCAATTATTGCAGAAATTTTATTTTCATTTTTAATGTCCGTAAATTGAAGGTGGCAACTCGGAGAACTCTACTTGCTTTCATTAGAGATAAATTTGGTATTGATTTGATTTGATTTTTACATTTACACTCAGTAGCTAACTCATCGACTGCAACCTGAGTAGGAATTTCAGGACGGGCTCCTTGTTCCGCGCGACGAGCGATACGGGATGAATATATTTGGGAAGTCGTAGTCATTTTGCTTTCGGTTGCTAGTAAATAATGTGCCGTCGCTACTCCATACACATTTACATAACCCTGCGTGGGTCGCTAATAGGTACTGTGCCTTGCCAAAGGGCATCCTGGATTTTTGTCCGGCACAGCTTATTAGTTATTCGCTGCTAACCATTATATCTAATGGCCTTTCCCCTATCCGCGACCTAGGGAGCCGATGGGTTGGAATTGTTATCACCACATATATTACAATACTATTTAGTATAAAATGAATAATCATAACTGTTTAATGCGATGGTGCACTTATAGATATGACTGCCTAAATCACATAATACAGACTAGTAGATTTAATTATAATAACATTATTCACAGGCATAATCACTTTAACGATCTTTTTATCACTCTACTGAATAAGTACACATTTAAAACTATACTAGAACCACACATACGAACACAACTTAGCTTACGCAAACCTGACTTACCTGCATACCGAAATGATATTGTTTATATTATAGATATGCTAATTTCAACCGATACAATAGATACTGATACTAATGACCGACACAAAACTGACTACTATAACAAACCTGAAATACTCTCCTACGCTTCTTACTGGTGAAAAGCATGCTACACTAAGTACCACTTGTTGGAACTGGCGTGGCATACCCTCATCCCTATCGTATAAATACCTATATATGTTAGGCATGAGGATGCATGATATTACGCTAATAAGTATTCGTGTTATGACAGGCAGTCTAAATATTTATCGTAAATACTGCGGCAATGGATTATTGTAAAATCTCTAATTATCTGCCTCTCGTCATATTTTTATTAATATAAATGGGATAATTGGCTCTGATTATTAATCAATCATTGTCCGAAAATATATATATATATATACAAAGTTAGCACGACAGCCGGTAAACACCTGATATTGCGATAAATAAAATTGAATTCGCGCCGCACTACCGAAGACTAAAATGGTTTAGTTTGATTTTTAAATTACAATCGTGAAAAATAGGGGTACCATAATTTAATAAACAAGCTCTTTACATTATATAAATTGATCGCAAGCTATTCTAGTAAATACTACTTTAGATTTTTTTAAATATAAAATATTAATCATAGAATTTGTCATTTCCATGATAATTTTTATAATATTTTTTTTTAATATTCTCATTACAATAGTTATATTCACTATTGTTCTTATATATTCAATATTCAAAGACACATTTGTGTTAATTAGTTAGGTTTATTATTTGTATAATTTTTAACATATATAATTTTTATCTTTATATTTTATTTTCTTTCTAATTTGGATTTTTTTCAAATTAATTTGAATCTTTTATGAATATTTGATATATGATATTTGATTGTTCCTATTAATATATTTTCTTTCCTTTATTACTTTTATTTTCTTTTTCATATATTTTGTTTCAATTTATAACTTACTATTGTACTACTATTTTATTATATTTTACAGATACTCCTTATAATTTTTGTAATGACTGATTTCATTAATTCATTCGAATATATAACTTATGAAAATGATAATTATTAATCAATTAACCATTATTAATACTTGTCAATATATCTCATGAGGAAAGTACCTAATACGGACACTTTAACAATAAATGTTCTTAAAATTGTATGACTCGATATTTGTATTCAAAAATTACAGTATATTAATATTTTATGACTATAGATATTATTGTGATTTTAAAATTGTATTTAATCTTTTAATTCCATAGATAATAAGGGTGTCGAATACGGACACTGTCCGTATTCGGTACATATGTTTGAATACAGACACCCTATATAAACTAGATAAAATATATATTATTGATGAATCAATCATACAAATTACAATTAAATTAATTATAATTAATTTTATGAATAATTTATTCTAATTTAATTAGTTAATAATTTATTTATTTTTATTATTTTATTAATTACTAATATAATTTAAGTATCTAAATAAAAAAAAATAGATTTAACTTTATTGATGGTATTAATATTATAACGCACGCGATTTTTATGAAAATCATAAGAGTTCATACGCTGCGCGCTGGTTGGTTATATGATGTCCGTATTAAGACATCTATAATATCCGTTTTAGGGACATATATGACCTCTAGATATATGCTTATAACTTGAATATTTGATAACAAATATAGAAATTATATATATCATTTTAGAATTCTTTATTTTTTAATAATATAATGTTATATATTATATCGATAAATTTGTATATTCTTGGGAATATTTTAAGTTGACATTTTTTTTCATAAATTTAAAAACTTAATAAACAAATCAGATTATTTGATAGTAATTACTATATAACTTAAGTTGTATAATATCATTACATATAGGTCAAAATAAATAATAAAACATAATATATTCATATTATTTATTTAAAGTTATCAAATATAAATTTAAATGTAACATACTATAGTATATATACACTGTAATATGCTAGAGTATTCATATGGTTCAATATCGAAGATACCATTTGAAATCATTAATTCTATGCGTTGACTCCATTCATTCATTAAATGACGTCATTCCATTAACTATTACGTAATTAATTATTTGTGTGCGATGTAGCGGTGGTCAATTATAATGGTGGTCACATATGTCCTCGTCATAATCATCATCATCATCGTCATCATCTCCATCATCACCAGAGTCTGAGGAGTAGGCCGAATACGATTCGATACCGGAGTACGAGCTACACGGCTGGGTACACGCGTACCTAGACTTCCCGCCACTTCCTCCGCTGACTTCATCGTCCCCGCTACTACAGCTTCCGGTGTCCATTGACGTACAGGTAGTAGTCGATGACGACGACGACGACGCTGACGAATATAGCGAACACGAAGACGGTGAGTCATCGGAGCAGCTTGAAGACGATGAGGAATCTGATTGGTCCATCTTAGATCCGGGTTCGCGTTCCGGCGAGCCATCGGAAATGTCCGACTCCGGACTGTCCTCTCGGTCCAAGCGATACGGGTCCAGAAAACCTCTACCACCACCTGCGTAAAGCAATTGAAATTATGTTAGAGACTAATAATACAAAAACGCAATATAATAATAAAACATAATAATTCAAAAAAATGAAACTTGCGAAAATAAAAAAAGTTAATTAAATAAATGTAAGCACATAAAATTATAAAGTTAAGAGTATTACATTGGAGAATTTATTAGAGAATGGAATTTTAGTCTTTTTTGATTACAGTTGTTTTTTAGATTGAAAATACGTATTTTTTCATTGGAAGTTTATTATACCTACATTCGTATAGATAATGGGCAGAAATTGCCCAAGCTCTGATATTAGTTTAATAAAGCTGGAATGTATTGGGTAAAAGAAGATAATTTAGAAACGAGAATGTTCAGGACGCAGAGAAATAATGAAATGTGTACTTACTTACAATATATATATATATATATATATATATATATATATAATTACATTGGATATACTTCTGAATTGAACTTCTAATAAGTATAAGGTAGTGAAGGAGTCAGTTTACAGTTTCAATTATATGGGATAATTTCCAATGAAAAGATAATTGATGTCAAAGTTTGATGTTAAATCCCATATTTGTTTACAATTTGCAAGTAATTAAGAAGTACATTATTAGGACAGTTGGATCAGAGATTTTTAATTTAATAAGAGATTTTTAATAGAATAATTAGGAAACCGGAGAAAATATGTTATCGAGATATTGAAAGATAGTGAATTGCCAGTTATTCATACAGTTAAGGCGCATGTAGATAATAACTATATATATATATATATGTATATATATATATTATTATTATTCGGTACCCCAAACTACCTCAAAAATATATTTATTAGGGAAGTGAAGATAAACCCGCGTAAGCAATATGATGAAATGTACAAGGTTCCTTCGATAAAATTTAAAACATTAATGAAAAGATCAATAAGCTGGAGTTTCCCTACGTTGTGGAATGACCTACCACGAAACATACGAAACCTGAAAAATCATTCAACATTCAAGATTAATCTAAAAAATTATTTAATTAAATTATAATTATAAACATATATATATATATATATATATATTAATATATATATATATATATATATATATTTATTTTAGTTATTTATCGTTTCTGTTAATTTCTTTTCTTTTACACTTGTGAGATTGAAAAATGTACAAGTGTATAAATAAATAAATTACTTACTTACTTATATATAGATAGTATCTATTAGATACCATTCATAATGTGTAGAATAGAATATGTAAAGTTGAATAACATTAGAATATATATTCAACATTGTTGTACCATATACGTATATGTCTTACTGGATAGGTCACAAGTTGAAAGCGAGATTTCTCGGTTTCGATATTAGATAGTAATTGTTTTTTTATCTTACGTTTTTCGTGAACTAAAAAACTGTATTAAACTATAAATACGAAAATAAGAAAAAAATTAGTTTTGTTATCCTCGGTTGTATTTATAATGTTTAAAAGTCTACGACTTCTTGATTAGTCCATTTTTATACACTATTCGTATACGTGATTCAATAAATACATATTATTATCATTATTATCGTATATGGATATGTAAGGAAAAACAATTAAGATATCAAATAGATGTCAAATATAAATATTAAATAAATAAGACCTAAAACAAACCATCGACACTACACCGTGCATGATAAGCTGGTAATTGATGATATGCCACTAATAATGAAAGAGTAAGAATGGTTTGGTAAATATGATTTGAACCATGTTTCTACTATGAATAGTACCGCAGATTCCTATATTTAAAAGAAGATAGATATGTATGATGTAATTAAGGTTATCGAAAGCATAAATGAGATCAAGTATAACTAAACCAGAGTTGTTGTTTAATAATAGAAGTAGATAAGATATTACACGATTAAGTGAAATTATTGTTTTATATTAGGATGTAATGCACTTTGACATGAATTCAATATATTATTATCTATAATGTGAGACACAAGTTGTTTAAATACTATTCATTCAACATTTAGAGGATATTGGTACATTTGATACTGAATGGTAGTTTTTAAGTACCGAAGTATCTAAGTTAGGTTTGTTTGGAATCGGAGTGTTGAGCGAATTTGCAATGCTTAACGGAATCATATTAGAAGTGTTAGAGTCCGTAAGATTTAGAAGATAAAATGTATATATATATATATAATATAATTTATATATATATATATATATATATGTGATGGTTTGACTTAGTGGATATAACTCGGATTTTTGTAGTTTGCCTAAGTATTAATATTGAAAATATGTTATTAGCGTGGAAAGTGTAGCTATGATTGTAGTGTATTTGTATTTGGTAATGCTCATCTTATGTTGTTTCAGACTTGTACAAATTATATTATCTTACCCGGTATGTTACAAATTATAAATTTATTTATAAACATTTTTGGTTTATTTTTTTTTAAGTTTTATAATACCAATATTTTACCATTACAATTAAATACTTTCTTTGGTTAATTTGTTTTTATTTCTATACTTATAATTTTTTTTTCAACGGAAGATCATAAGCTTTGTTTCAATATTTATCCGTGTTAACCCTTAAGAATTCGTATACCAAATTCAGAATAATATATATATATATATATATATATATATATAGAGATATGTCTGGGGTCGATGGATCAGTGGGAAATCAAAAGCTAGTAAGCCAGAGGTCCCGGTTTCGACTCCAGGCAGTTCTTGTTTTTCTCTTGTGTTTATCAAGAATTTAATAAACGATAAATCAAAACAGAAGAAAAAAAATGTTACTATTTGTTTTGTATTGACCTGGGCCTCTCACAGTTATTTATAATATGTACAAGTCTATGACTTATTGAGGGTTCATTTATATCCGATATTATTATATATATAACACATATGTGTGATTCAATAAATAAACATTATTATATATGTATCTCAACAACTCATATATTATCTTATTGATACTAATACATGATTAACATATATACTATAGAATACTACGTTATAACCACCATTGTGTACTATAACGTATGGTAGTAACCTATCATGAGTTTGTTGCCGTGTTGTTCGGTTAGGCCTGAGAATGCTTCGTAAGCCTGGTCTGCGTTAGCTCCGCACGTCTCGTACAGCCAACACTTGAACCTAGGGGTCACGAAGGGGTCATGATGGGGTCAGCGGGGAGGTTAATATGGCGACGCGATAATGCGAGTGCGTGTAACGTACTTACAGTATACTGAGAAAAATAAATGCATCTGATGAATTAAATATAATATAAAAAGTGCATCAAAGCTATAAAATGCATAAAAATTACTACATATGCATCACATTTTAACATAATTAACATTATTTTGTCATTTAAATCTACAGATGCATTTTTTTATAGTAAATAAATTCTGTGATGCATCTAATAAATTATAAATGCATCAGATTCATTATATACATCTATAGATGCATTTTCACATATAAATGCATCAGATTTAATGTGATTAACATTATATTTACTTTTAAATCATTAGATTCACTTTAATAAATATAAATGCATCAGCATCATTATGTTAGTATCGCCACCTATATATTACTTATTACTTTAATTATTATAAATTTATAAATATATTACTGTGAGGATAAAGTTATTATTGATGCCGATACTTTCCAAAATATTCAAAGAGCAATACAACGTAGATTTAAAATACATTAAATTGTATTGCAAGTATATAACAAAGATTGGGAATCATATGTCAACATTGAAAACAAAAGCTTTCCTGAAGATAAATCAAATAGGTACTACATAAGAATAACTATCAAGACTTAAGGTAATATAAACTTGAATATACAAATATAAAAATTCTCATATATTTATTTTATTTTTAGTATTGAAGAAAGTGTACAAAGCCCAGCATCACTATTGACTTCACTAATATAATCTGAAGCTAATAATAGGTTAATTTATTTGTACAGATACACATATGTATATATACATATATATATATATATATATATATATATATATATATATATATGTATATATGTATTACTGCTTAACACTAGTTATATTAACTATATAAACTAGATAGTATAGCATAATATGCTAACCATGAGTATACTATATAATACTACTTAATTCGATTAATATAAACTCAATTAAATTTATCATTTATGGCTACAATATTATTTATATAATTTAATATGTGTATAGGCTAATGTGAATATATTGATATAAGTGTGTGTGTGTATGTGTGTGTGTATGTGTGTTTATGTATGTATGTGTATATTTGTGTGTGAGTATATCTAATATAATTTATATTATATAAATGATCATATTGTATTTCTATTGTTGTCAGACTTCAAATTATGTTTTAATAGTAAAAATACAATGTATAGAGAATAAATGACTACTTAACATTGTAATTTATATATATATATATATATATATATATATATATATATATATATATACAATAGGCTAAATATAATAAATATATGTCTATTCTGTTATACATTCAAATATTATAAATACAAAAAAAAAACAGATTTATTAAATGAATATAATTCTGCCAGACTATTAATAGACCATATGTAGCCTATATATTTATATGATAAACTGTGAATTATGTGCACTGTGCCATTACCTTAAATGGCTCAACTTTAGACAAATAATGTATTATAAATTTAATAAAAATATTATTCTATTTTATCAATGGGTGGCCTTTTCTGTTTTTAAAAATCCAATACTGGTGTTTAATATCTTCTACCAATTATATAATTAATATAGTCATTGCTTACAATTGTATCTATGATATGAAAATAGATAGTCATATGTTGAATGTAGATTATAGTTCACATATAGTCTAGACTAAATATATAGTCTAGCATATATATATACTAAAGAAGGTACCATGAGTTATACATGATATACTTATTAATTTAATGTATATATTAAATATATTATATATTGTATATATTAAATAAATTATATAAAACATTTAAATTAAATTTATTTTAGTAAGTTTTATATTCCTATATATGACAATACAATTAATAAATAAAATTATATTTTATTTATCTAATATATATTAATATATATTTAATATTTTAAATTAAGGTTTTTTCCATATCAATGTAGTATGGCAACTACGTGTATAACTGTGTGTAGGTATTTATAAATATGTTGTGCATGAAGTATACATGTATTGTGTAATTTAGATAAAGTTAATTTAATATATTTTGTGATTTGTGTTTTTTATATAATTTGATTTCTGGTTTGTAAATTTCAATTAGTTGACGTGCCTTGAACGAATGTAAATGTTATGTAATTTGAATGAATGTTGATTAAATATATTTTGTTATTTGTTTTTTATATAATTTGATTTCTGTTTTGTAAATTGTAAACTTATTTCAATTTTATATTAACTATTATATAATAAATCTATGTACCTATACACCTGTTTCATAGGATAGGTTATTATTGGTTATTACCATGGGAGTTAATAACCTATAGATTAGTATAAGCATATATTCAACCCTTATATATATATTATGTATATTCTAATATATATTAATAATATTCTTAATTATTATAGTTCCTGCGAAGTTCAACCTGATGATATGAACCACACCAGGTAAATACCATACAATATTATATATATATATATATATATATATATATATATATATATATATATATCATTATTTACTATTATAGGTCCCACCAAGTTCAATCAGATACCTCTGTTATGTCAAGTCGAAGTCAATCCAGGTAAATACTATTATATATATATATATATTATTACTACTCAAATATGTATTTATATTATTAACTATTTAGCTCCTGCGAAGTTCAATCTGATGCTATAAGCCTGAAACTAAGTCTGAAACTATACAACAATGTGGGCCTATGATATTTGCAAAGAGTATCAATTTAATAACATGTACAGATTTTAATATATATATATCGAGAATGAACATATTATTACATGTTCATCTTTCCTTAATGCTTTTAAAAATTTATATTTTCTTTATTATATATTTAATATTTCATATCTTAGCAAATTATTTATCTTCATTATTTAAATTTATTGAATCATATTTTCATAAAAAAAAAGATTAAAGATATTAAAGTATTAAAATTATTAAATATATTGTTATAATTATTATTATTTAAAATTATGATAAATATATGTTTATGATTATTATTTTAATAAACTATATTTTAACTTAAATAACTTATTATTTATCTAAGTATTATATACATTTAAAAGTTATAGATTATTTTGTATATTTATTTTAAACAGGTAGTACTAATCTTATTTTTAAATCTCATAATAAATTAGAAATATTTTTATTTTTAAATTTATATATTATTTTTTGGAAATAATTAAAGACCACTATCATAATAAATGAACCATTGTTGGATAATTATAAATATTGTACATATTAAATAATTGTGAATATAGTATATATTACATGTGCATAAACATGATGTAATCATTTATACTCTAGTTAATTTAATTAGAATAATTAAAATTAATAATGCGATTAAATTAAATAATGATATATTTATTCCTTGATGTCTTTTATAAATTATAATACAACATAATTTGTATGATATATTCATACAATATTAAATTAATTATATATGCATTTATTTTAATATAAATTAATGTTATGATACATTTATACAATAGTAAATTAATTTTCTGATTAGTTAAAATAAATTAATTCAATGATGCATTTGTAAAAATTAAATTAATTCAATGATGCATTTATATAATATTAAATGAATTCTGTGATGCATTTGTAAAAAAATAAATGAATTCTGTGATGCATTTGTAAAAAATAAATGAATTCTGTGATGCATTTGTAAAAAAATAAATGAATTATGTGATGCATTTGTAAAAAATAAATGAATTCTGTGATGCATTTGTAAAAAAATAAATGAATTCTGTGATGCATTTATTTATAATTTATGAATCGAAAAGCGCTGTTTTCTTGATGCATTTAAAAAATATTGTTAACTCATCTGATGCATTTATTTTTCTCAGTGTACTCGGGAGATAGGAATTATTCATATAAACCATAATATACATTTCGAGGATACACATAATAATAAATAATAATAAATATTCGGTATTTTACTACAGAAATATTCTTTACATTAGTTATAGAAATTAATCATACATTACATAAATATTATGTGTGAGTCTTCGCGTGACTGTAACATATTGCAGAGCCCTTCATTTCGATGCCAATAGTTGACATGTAGTTTTTATTCAACGCATGTACACTAGGCTATAGCCCGTTTTGGTAATTTGATTGGTTTCCTTCATATAAAAGTGTCATCTCGCTCGGAATAGCTCTTTTTAATCATTATAGATATAATACAAAATAATAATTGAAAACCGACAAAAATTGAGAAAGCAAAACTATATTCAAAAATAGATAGGAATTTACATTGCAAATTTATGAAAAATATAAAATTACAGATATATGAAAGAACACATTTTTTACTATTACAAATTGCCTTTTAGCATATGTAATATATAAACCTACTTAAAAAATTAATATTAACAAATTGTTTTTAAAAATAATGAAATCGATCAATGGAAATTTAAATTTAATTTTTAATTTTTTTCTAAATCGAAAAAAAAATTATCAATGGAATAATAAATAAAAACAAATTATATTATATATGTCTATCATCATTATATGAATATACAATTGTAAGTAGTGATAACAAAATAGCATATATTTATTCAAACAATGACTTTAATTGAGCATTTTAATAACAAATAAATTTTGGGGTAAACTAGTCGTAAACATTTTTGTTAGAAAAATAAATATTTTTTTTATAATACCTCATAGATATCAATTATAGGCTCACAAAGTTTGATCCTTAATTAAATAATTTATCAACAAAATAGCCAAATATATTACATTAAAAATTAACAAAAATTTAAATTAATTTGAAATTTTTAAATAAATGTTTACTTTATTAATATTATAATGTATTTATACACATTTTTGCCAAATATTTTATTTTTATGACAATACGCACTTGCACAAATATATAAAATACATAAGAAAAAATGTTTATTTTTAGAAATTTACATTGTAAAATGAATACAAATATGTCTTCATTAAAGTGCCTATGCTTTATCAATATTAAATATTTTCTGATGAAACTTCATAAATATTTTTATTATGACATTTATGACCTACTGCGAGCGAGATAGCAAAACTTTCAAAAACGGTCTACCCTAATGTACACTGTACACTGTATGACTTATACTGTATGTCATACACTGCACGACATACACTGTATACAGTGTACGTCGTATAGTATACGTTAAGGTAATCCCGTTATCTCAGAATAGTATATCTAAATAAGCAAATAAATTAAATATATTTCTAAAATATAGGTTTTATTGATTCGATTATGTTTTGGTATTTCCCTGGCCATTTAAAAATTTGCAACAAAAATCCTACTGTTTTCTATATAAATATCATGTTGGATCTCGCTAATTTTTACAATTTATTTATGGCTATAATTTTGTAATCGGCAAAAATATGTATTGATGATTTATATATATATTACATTTTTTTTATAAAAATAATTAATAAAATCTGATTTTGTATTATCTAATTTGATTTTTATTATATACAATAAATAAAATATGTGTATAAGTATAAATATTTTATATATAATATAATTAATTTTAAATAGAATTTTGAAAATTGTCTTCGTTTGAAAAAAAATTCTAAAAATAGATAATATTATCAGGAATTCTAGGGAAATTAAAAAAAAAATAAAACATGTTTTTATTATAGATAATTATATAAGTAATATAATGTGTAAAAAATATGTATTAAGTTAAATATTAATACTATTAATATGAATTTAGTTAATTATATTAATAGCCTTTGTTATTAAATATGTATCTATGCAATGTTACATTTCAATCTAATGGGATAAATAAACAACAAAATTAAATGTTTAATTAACTTTATTGAATCTATATGTAGATATATTTTTGTGTACCCGCTTTCTATTCACACAAACACATCATACTGCAGAAATATACTGTGATAAAATATTGAACCTCGAATATCTATTTTAGGGAGACATAACAATGTTAATATGCGTGGATAGCAATATACTTAGATGTATTAGCACCCTATTAATAATAATTTATATCAGTAATAATATATTTATATATATATATATATAAATAATAATAAATGTAAGTGCCAACTATTTGTGTTTACAAAATTCATAGAAATTCCAAGTATAATTTTCAAAATATACCTTTTATATATTTTTAAATTTTTCTTAAATATTATAAATTATAGCTAATGTAATATATAATTCAATACAATTATCAATAGATGTGGTACTAGATCGATATATTTAAAAAAATAAAATTATTTATTAATTATTTACTACAACATTTAAATATTTATTTATCAATACAAAATAAGCGCACCATTTGTATATGGTTATAACTAGGGATGTAAATGATGCCGATCTTTTGATGCAGAGCCGAGACCATTGGTTTTTGATGCCGAGCCGATACTATTATTTTCGGAAAAAAAACGAGTCCAGGCCGAGCCGAGCTGAGACTCTAACAAAACGAGCCCGAGCCGAGTTGAGATTTTAGGTAACTGAGACTGAGACTGCATCATGCTTTAGATTTGAGCATCATTTACATCACTATTTATAACTGAAAACTTCATCTAAGTTCCTGCAGGATGGGATGAAACAATGGATTCCAACGAATAACAATAATAATAACAATAACAATAACAATAGCATATATTGGTTCTGTAAACATTATATATTGCCGTAATAATCTATAAAAATGTAAATAACGGAAGCTAAATAGCGTGAAACTATGACAGTTACTAATATACATTTGAAAGCGAAATCGAGCATTCCTTTGTTTATATATATGTAAATATGGTTTGTTTATATATTTTAAATCGTATAGTACTCAATAAGTACTCTATTATGTCTATTTTAGTTAATACCAATTTTGTATCGTGTAATTTCCATTATTATACGTTCCATAGTATTTTTTTCAAGATCTGCCTCAACGCCCATAATAGGCCCCCTCCTCCGAATTGTATTGTATACCCGACCCTTACCAAACCCCTATATATTCAGCCCTAACTTTATTTCTTTCAACAGTGACGGATATACACCACCCTAAACCCCCAACCCCCAACCCATCTTCTCTAACGTATCATATTAACATAACTAGTAACATATGTTACTGTAGAATATTCTATGTAACCCATGTGTATATACACATACTATAGTTATAGAGTTATGCAATTAATATAATACATATAGTATAAATATATATATATATATATATATATTATATTTATTATATTACTTGCATTATATATATATATATATATATATATATATATATATATATATATATATATATATATATATATATATATATCAATATAACTATATTAATATTAATCATTATATTAAGTGATTACATTAAAACGTGATTTCAAATATTATACTTAAATTTGTGTCTATAATTATACATCTGGCATAGTAATGTTTTTAATATATATATATATATATATATATATATGTTTATAAATGTATTAATTTTTTGATTTATTGATATTTTATTTATCAAATATATAGTCGAAAGTATAATATTATTTAGTATAATAAATATTTAATTACGATACATAACATACGCTACTGAAATAAACAAATAATAATTCGAAATTGAAAAATTAAATAAATTAATACATTGTACAGTTACGGTCATATTTTATTAATGTTTTATATATTGCTTTTAAAGTTAATAATATATATATATATATATATATATATATATATATATATATATATATATATATATATCTATACTATATATATAGTATACAACTATATATTTATTTAATTAATATATTAGTTTATATATAAATAATTAAATTAATATTAAATAGATATTATATTATTAAAATATATTGGTAATACTATATTTATAGAAATAATTTTTCTATTGTGAAACATTAAAAAATAAAGTCAAAATATTAATACACGTATACGTATATGTTACTTGGTATACTAATCAACTATGACTATAGTAATATATAGTATATATATAATTATATAATTGATAATATTTAATTATTCTTCTATATATTATTTACAATAGGATTACATACACGTATACATACTCACACACACACACACATATATATATATGTATATATATATATATATATATATATATATATATAATACCATAAATATATAAACTACATCACTAACAGATCGTAATCTTTGTAGAGTAGCATAAACTTGCAAAGAAGCTGGTGTGCGGTATGATAACCTCTTGACCTCAGCCTCGATGCGATCACGTGACTAATTCCGGGTACGTTAACCGTTCCTTTTTGACCTAGTTCCTCATTTACGAAGCGTTTAAACTTGTTGGATCGTTTAATGGGCGTAACCTTCATCGGGAGGTGTGGCTTATTTGTAGGTTAGAGGTCAACTAGGTGCATATCGTGTCGTTATGCCGAAAGGAAGTTAACAACGTTAAGTTAACAGTCGATTCCAATTTATTTAATATTCGTAAATATATGTAAATATTTTTCTGTGTAAATTTTAAATTATAAATCTTGTTTAGAAATTTGTATTTATTGTTTTGATAGATTTTTTTAAATTAATGACGGAATTCGGTCATTAATTAGGTTTACGATTAATTAATTTTATTATATATTTAATATGTATTATTTAAAATATGTGCCTTTCACAATATATCACATATATGTTAAACAAGTTGTCGATGTAATATTAATAATATATACAATTTTATATTTTATTCGAATACAATATATATAGTAATACTAAGAGAAGTTTTTAAATATACTAACCTTGATGATATAATCCTCGAATTTGCAAATCAAATGCTAATACAAAGTAAAAAACCAGATCAATGGTCTAAATGTGATATAGTTCCTATTCCAAAATCTGACAACCTAGAAGAAGTTGGTAACTATAGAGGAATTGCATTATCAGCAGTCATCGCAAAAATAATTAACAATATGCTATTAAATCGCATTCAACCATATATTGACCCTCTATTAAGACCAAATCAAAATTGGTTCAGATCCAGTAGATCTACAATGACACACATCCTTGCACTGAGAAGGTTAATTGAAGGAATTAAGAGCCATGACCTAAAAGTAGTTATTGTTTTTGTTGATTTAAAAAAGCATTTGATAGTATTGATCGCGGGAAAATGCTAAAAATGTTAGCAGAATATGGTATACTATCTATCATAACCAATGCAATAGCACTATTCTATGAAAACACTGAAGCGAGAATTATAACACCTAATGGCGAAACATAATTCTTCAAAATTGCAAAGGGTGTGCTACAGGGAGACACTCTAGTACCCTTCTTATTTATCATAACTCTAGACTACATAATGCGTAAAGTATTTGGTGAAAATGATTACAATCTCGGTTTCGAGTTAACAGAGAGCAGATGTAGTAGAGAACCAGCAGTCGTTATAACCGATGTAAGTTATGCTGACGATATAGCACTGATATATCAAGAACTATACCAAGCTCAAGAACTGTTACAGAGAGTTGAATTAGAAGCTGGAAAAATATGTCTAACGCTAAACACTAGAAAAACAGAAGTTATCGGATATAACCTTCAACAATCCCCATTTATTAAAACAATAAGTGGTGAAACAATAAAAGAAGTGTCCAATTACAAATATCTGGGAGCATGGATTTCAAGTTCTGAAAAGGACTTTGAAATCAGAAAGGCTCTTGCTTGGACGATTATGCACAGAATGAAACGATTATGGACATCTAACATGAGTAATCAGTTAAAGATCCGGGCATTTAAAGCTACTGTTGAAACCGTTCTGCTATATGGAAGTCAATGCTGGACCGTAGACAGTAAGCTGAAAAAACGGATAGATGGATTCTATACTCGCTTACTACGCATGGCACAAAATATCTTATGGAAAAGTAAAACGAACAATGAAAAACTGTATAATGGTTTACTTAAAGTAACATATATAATCTCTGAAAGAATGCTGAATCTTGCTGGACACTGTGTACGTCACAAAGAAGAGATGGCACATAATCTAGTTATATGGACGCTCACACGAGGAAAGAGAAGAAGAGGGCATAAGAGGCTTACATGTGTAGATGCTCTAAAACTTCAAACTGACCTTGAGATTATCGATGAGATTCGTTCTGTGATGATGGATCGTGGTAAATGGAAGAAACTGTCAAAATTGGGTCGAGCAAGAGCTCGACGAAAGTAAAGTAAGTAAGTAATACTATATATATAGCGTAGTATGGCATTTCTAGAAAACTAAAAATGAAACTGTCTCTTCCTGGCTCAGTTGACTAAAGAGTCAGACACACGAGTAGTATACTACAATGGTCGCGGGTTCAAGAACCGTCCTGACCATTACAATATCTCTTTAGATAATTTGTATATAGAAGTTCTTTTATATAATCGTGTATAGCTACATTATCGGCTCTCGTTAAAACCACGGAAGCATTCGAATGAGATCAGATTCGAAGTGACATTATGTTAGAGCCTTATGGTTATAAGTGAAAACTTCATCTAGATTCATGGATGGGATGAAAGAATTTCACAAAAAATAAATAATATAACAATATATATATATTTATATATATATATATATATATATATATATATATAATACCGGGAAAACACTCTAAACATACAACATCGGCCCCACTATGTATTAAAATTAATTATACAATTTATAATGATGTAGTCTATTAATATGTATATATTATAATATCTATATCCGGTTGTGTGTATATCTGGTAGTGTTTATGTTCGATAGAATTTAAATCCGGTATTTGTTATTATATTTATTATATTATATTGTTAATTGTATCCGTAACAATTGTAAAATCTTGATACCTATCATCCTGTGACTATATTACATTAATTAAATTGTTGTCAAGCTCGTATACTTCTTTATCCATTACTGAACTATAATCTACTTATAGTTGTTCTCTATGTAGTATTATCATATATTTGTTAAGCATAGAGCACTATAGTGCTGTATACAGTACTTTATTTATTTATTTTATTAAAAATATCATTAATATTTTAATAAAATAATTATTTTTATAATTTTAATTATAAGAATAGATATTAATTCTGTCAAACTAGTTTTATTATGCTAAATATATATTATGATATATATAAATTATTAAATAATATTAAATAAATAAATCACAATAGTATAATTATAAATAATATGTATGACCATTAATAATTTGATAATTAAAGATAACTGTGTAACAGACAATTTAGTAGATATACGAGACATTAATTCCACCTATGCAAATACATGCATTGCATTTCACTTCAGGTTCATTCATTTTATAATTTTCTTAAATTTTTAGATTGTCTAAATAATACATATGTTGTATTTAATAATATATATATATATAGAGTAAATAATAATTTTTATATTTAAATATAAATAATTATTAAATAGCTTAATATAAATATATAGTAAATTATTGCTGATTTTTATAAATTATCCTTGTATTTCATGAAACATATTACTCGTATCTTATTACATATATTATAAAATAATATCCTTACATATATGTGTATATATATATATATATATATATATATATATATATATATACATATGTATATATATATATAAATAATATTAGTCGGTTTTATCGATACTAACATGTAGGTCCTATAGGACCTATTAACATATGTATTGGAATATGTGTTCTTACGACAATGTTAAATATATGTTTATGGATTTTGCATCTAATGTATTAGACATATTACATATTACATGTATTACATGCATGTAAACATGTAAAAGCATGTTTTTGTTGCCAAAGAATATCGCTTGTATTAACAAATCGGCTTGCATCAATAAAATGTTTCTAACATGTTTCTAATTTTGCATAACAAGTATCGTCATTATGAAAATATTACTCAGTATTGGCACATATGCTATATATATATATATGCTAAATATATACACTATTATTAATATAATGTACAAAGCTTTTGAGAATATTAATATGTACCTATAGGTACAATAGGTACAATAGGTACCTATAGGTACTGTATACAGTATACTGTATATATTATAAAATTCTTTACGAAATTATTAAGACTGATTCTATGTTTTAATGTGAAATTACAATACTATATACAATATGCAAACATCAACGCGTTCACAAACACGTATGCTACTACTATTACGTAATATCTTATAATATCCATAGTAATGTATACATGTCATTAATTGCAATTAAAAAT
The DNA here is from genome assembly GCA_964019155.1 of Osedax fenrisi. NCBI lineage: Eukaryota > Metazoa > Annelida > Polychaeta > Sabellida > Siboglinidae > Osedax > Osedax fenrisi. Next base: position 7,122,055 of record OZ025244.1, on the reverse strand, counting down.
ATTTAACCATCAACATGTATTGACAACATAACATATGTTGACAACAGTATGAATGAATGAATAATATTTATTGTACGTGTATAATATAAATAAATAATTAATATACATGGTATATACAATATAGTTATATAATGAGTAAAAAAGAATCCTTTATTAGCAATATTCATTCCAGAAAGTATACTGTATATAGGTAGGCCCTACTAGGTGGGTATATATTAGGGATGTAAATGATGCTCAAATCTAAAGCATCGATGCAGTATCAGTCTCGGTCACCTAAAGAATGACGCAGTTTCAGTCTCGGTTACCCAAAGCATCGATGCAGTCTCAGTCTCGGATACCCAAATCATCGATGCAGTCTCAGTCTCAATACCTAAAGCATCGATTCAGTCTCAATGTAAATAACAATAGCATCGTTCAAGTCTCAGAATGGATTACTTAAAGCATCGATGCAGTCTCAGTCTCTATAAAATGCATTGCTATTAACTCATGCTTTAAAAAAGGCATCATTCAAGTGTTATTCTCAGTTTTCATAAGCTCAATATAGTTTCAGTGTCAGTTACCAGAATCATTATTTTGTATATCAAACGAAAATAATTTCATTACAATACAAACTATCAGATAAGTATCATAAATAACTACCAGGAGTGTTAATTGATAAGCATTTTAATATGTTCATAAACACAAAAAGTCAAATCAGCCAACTATCAATTGCATAATATTAGAATTATAAGAACAAATATAAATTGTAATATATGTAAATTGCTAAATCAAATCTTTATTGGACTATTGTAAGTTACAATTTGTAATATACTTTTAATTAATTTACCTCCTTATCAGTTAATGTCATTAAATAAAATGATTCGATCGTCATTCGCGAAATATATAAATTAACACTATGATCAAAATACGATCAGAATAACTGAACTGATGCGACAACAACACCTATAGTTATAGTATACTATTAATTAATTTCCACATTATTTATAAATTACCGGTAACTACACATTTTGAATATCATCACAAGACACCAACATACCTCGCGAAATTAATAAAGCCATATTCAAGTCTGAGAGTACAGAGAACACATAATCTACATCAAATTAAAAGCAGCACAACAAAAGAATCGGCACACAACAGCAGATAATTTAGTATATCGGCACCTATCGAGTGGAACAAGCTCGATATTGATATAATAACTTGTGTATCAACATCATCATTCAAGACATTATTAAAAACTAATTAATGTATAATTGCTTATGATTTAAGTATTAAAGTATTTTTTGTTATTTATTATATCACCAGTATATTTTATTTTGTATTTCATATTACTTGTTATTATAAAAACTTTTCTTAATTATCATTTAAAAAGTGTATAAGCTAAAATAAATAATAATATCTAGTTAGGGGAAAGTAACCGAATACGGACAGTTCCCGAATACGGACACTCTCGGTATCTCAGAAACCATAAATCCTACAAAAAAATGTTTAATTAATAAAATATTTATAATCATATAAATAGTCTAAAAAAGTATTTTTTATTTTTTTATTATTCAAAATATTACTGATATATCCAATATAAACTGATTTTTATATTACGATTTTAAATTTATCAAAAAAAAATTCAACTTAAAACCTTCTCAAGTATATATAAATGTATTAATATAAAATATAACAATATATTATTAAAAACTAAAGCATTCTAAGAATTGTATTTTTAATTTCTATATTTTGTATCAAATATTCATTAAGTTATAAGCATATATCTAGATGTCATATAAGTTCCTAATACGGACACTCTAAATGTCTTAATACGGACACCATATAACCAATCAACGCACAGCGTATGAACTATTCTGATTTTCATAAAAATCGCGTGCGTTATAATATTAATACTACCAATAAAGCTAATTCTAAAAAAATTATTATTTAGACACTTAAATTGTATTATTAATTAAAAAATATTAACTAATTAAATTACAATATATTTTTCATAAAATTAATTATAAATAACGTAATTGTAATTTGTCTGATTGATTCATCAATAATATATAGTTTATCTAGTGATATATAGGATATCCGTATTATAACACAGGGTGTCCGTATTCGGACATGGGTACCGAATACGGACACCCCAGTTATCTATGGAATTAAAAGATTAAATAAAATTTTAAAATTACAATAATATCTATAATCATATAATATGAATATATTGTAATTTTTGAATAAAAATAATGAGTCATAAAAAGTTAAGTCCATTTATTGTTAAAATGTCCGTATCAGGTTACTTTCCCCTATCAACAGAATTTTCGTTATAATAATAATATAATATAAATAGCGATTAAAATTGAAATCAAATAATTAAGATATTATCATACCTATTGGTCATAGGCTATTAAATATTAAAATTATGACATATATGAAATCTAATTAAAAATATTAATAAAATATTTACAATTATATTTTGTAATTTTTAAAATATTTTATACAAAACGAACATTTGAGTATATTATAAACAAAATAGCCACCTATCGATACATATAATTAATATTATGTCACATGAAATAGGAAACATTAATACAAATATGGATAAATATATAAAAATTATGTTTAAAATGTAACTTCCAAAAAGCATCATTTCGGCTCGATTATGTTTTGTAAGAGTCTCATCTCGGCTAGGGATCGTTTGACTAGAGGCTCGACTCGGCTTGGGCTCGTTTAGCTAAAGTCTCGGTTCGGCTCGGGCTCGTTTGGCTAGAGTCTCGGCTCGGCATGGGCTCGTATTTTTTCCGAAAATGAAAGTCTCGGCTCGGCATCAAAAGCTCGGCATCATTTATATCCCTAGTATATATATATACATATATTACTTGTATATGAACAATGTTATACATGAACGATACATATATAAACTAGACATTTAGACATTCACCTGTATACCCTGAATCTAGCTTCGTTTTCTCAGTATACCGATAGATGCTGGATTAACTAACCACCTAGGTAGTGCTATCAGCTGATGTCAGATATAATGTGCCAGGATATTAAGATGTGTTCAATTTAAATAAGAAATATAATTATAATTAACAATATAATTATTTTATTTCTATATAAATACGTTAGTGTTATACACGTATGTTTTCTCGTTTTATTATGTGAATATATCAATTGAATATTAAGTTATTTATCTATACTATAACCTCGATAGATATGTTATGTTTTATTAATAAGTCGATACACTAAATACACACTGTGATTGTGTGCATGCAACAGCCTATAGAAGTGGACTCTCGCATGCGCTGGTCACTGCAGTTAGTTTGTTATTAACCAATAAGGTATAAGGTATACTGCTGATATTATCTCAAGAACTATGCTTATAACCATGAATGGGTGTACATTGCAATGTATTATAGTATGCTATAATATAACTGTACATTGTAGTATAAATATAATACCGAGGGGTGTATTGTATTGTAAGAATACCATAATTAAATAATATATATTTTATTTCATCAACATTTTATTTATATATATATATATATATATATATATATATATATATATATATATATATATTACTTTCCTACTATATGTTCTACATTATAATAATAATAATAATAATAATAATAATAATATCAGATTTGGCATAAAGCATAATATATATATATATATTTAATATTATAATTAATATAGTTTACAATACAATACTATGCTATATAAGTGCTATGCTGGTAAATCACAACACATTTGAACACATTTGAACACATTTGAACACATTATTTGAACGACTTGTACAGCGACCATCAATAACAAAACATAATACGTTATTATAAACATGATGTGCATGATATTATATTTAAATATAAAGTATTAAATAAATTAAATTAATTTTACATTTATATACAATTTAATATATTAAAATATACACGAGTAAAATAAATATATAATTAATGTCATACATAATTTCTCTGTATATTATTGATGATATAATATATAAGATCAAAACATAATAGTTATACATCCACACGTATCCTATATTTACATCATACTATATAAGTACATATTCGTCACTTTATTAGTACCCTAGAAATCTAATCTTTAGTTAATGTTCTATTTGACACATCTAGTTGACACATATCACACACGGCAGCTATCACGTCCAGGAAATCTTCTTAAACATCATCCTGCATTGAATATACATTATTGAATAAATATAAACATAATTGAATATATATTATGTAATAAATAATTATTTATTATAATTTATAATTACGAGAAAATTGTAAATTAAATATAAGACGAAATAAACTAATTTGTACACGGGTGTATATACTATAGGGCAATTTCTCCAATCAGCGATACCCCTCTTATCTAAGTTACTATAAAGAAAACTTTATATTGATATATAATCCAATATTTTATTTATTATTTTACTTTTCCTGTTATTTCTTGTTTTTTTTTGTATCGTGTCGTTTTGTTATCACATTTATATATTTTGTTTATATATGTTATATAATTATATGTTTATATATAATTATATCTTTCTTTATATATAAACAGTAATTCAATAAACTGTTGATCTATCTATCTATCTATCTATAGATCGATGGATAATAGTTTATTGAATAGATTCAAACATATGTGTAACAATAAATAATAATAACAGAAATATAAAAATAATAGTACAAAATATAAATAAGTTGTGATTTACACATGCCGATATATATATACATAAAATATTAATAATTTAATTCTAAATATGAATAATAACTTATTTTTCAAAATATTCGATCCTACTATTAATATTTGATATTAATAATATTTAATAATTATTATTATTAAAATATTATATTGTGGGTTTTATTTTTTAATATTTGAATAATAGCATGTTTTAATTCATTGTAAATTCTTTATTAATTCAATGAAAATGTAATCAAATGTATAATATTGTAGATAAATATAATATTTATAAAAATGAATAGTATAATCTTTTTGGCATATATATTATGACGCTGATAAACATTGTTGTTGTTGTTGTTTTTGTTGTTCAGTCGATACACTATTAATAATACTAATTATTACGCCATAATGGGTTATAGTTTTAACTAACCTGTCCATGACATATCTCTGCTACACACATCGGCATCAGACACACAATAGCGAAGACAATAGCGAAGACAATAGCGAAGACAATAGCGTAGACAATAGCGGAGACAATAGACGAGACAATAGCGTAGACAATACGAACTCCCCGTTACGTAACGGCCTATTGTTCATGGCTATTGTTCTAACAGTGCCGGCTGTTGCGCGTTGACCTAATCGTACACGATCAATACAGGAAGCCAACTGTGGAGCCTCTACCACGAGGGGGGGCTTATTAGTGGTGACAGCGTAGTGTTTTGGCTAGTTTGCGATGCTTATACATATATATACACACACCATGTATTTAACGTATATAATAGGTAGACATACATCTAGATAATATACAGTTATTTAATAATATATAGTTATACACATCTATATATATATATATATGTCTATTTTTATAATATTGCGATCTCGAAAACTCTCTACTAAATAGCATTCAAAGATACTGAATGATTGATGAGTTAGATTACTGATTAATGTCACGTGATAAGTAAGAGTATTACATAACGCTACGATGATTAAACGTCTGCATTATTCAGTGGAGCGTTTACTTTCGAGTGACAAGCACGTTCCAGAGAAGAGGTAGGAGAAGAGGCAGGTGAGAGGTCGGTGAGAGGTCGGTGATGAGGTATTTAATTAAGACAATACATAATTAATCACGACATTAAGCACAGGTGTACTAGGCGGTAGTTGGCGTGCGCGCATTCAAGCGTGACTCTGAATCATCGTTGTAAAGAAAGTGGATAATCAATTGCATGTAGTGTATGGCCATTTACGATAGAGGCGCTGCAATCGCAACCCACTACTAAATAGATACTAAATTTTAAATTAATATTATTTATTTATACATATATATTGATAATTACTACCAATTTTAATGTATTATCTATAGTATATAGATTCTATACTATAAATAAAATTATATATTTAAAATACATCATATCAACATTCCTCCTAATTTTGTGTATTTAAATTGAATATATCATACTATTTTTATTGATATTTATAATCTAAATACATTGATATAGATAGAATTCACTTTAATCTATTTCGCCGAAAAGCCTACTGTTTTAATATTTTACATATATAATATGATTAATATCCAATCAAAGTCACTGATGCCATTTTATTAATTTATCGATAAAAGTTCCATTCGCGTATCTATCTTTTACATGCATTGTGTGCGTCAATTTCTTATCCACTTTCTTTATATCGATGCTCTGAATATACATGCGTTATGTCTACATATATTGGCAAAATTTCGCTCGAAAAAACTGTATTTGCGTATAATATATTATTATTCTTACCAGGTATGGCATCAGAATGATGGTTTTTATGTGAACATAACTCGTCGAGTATCTCCCGAGATATATATTCGAACGCATTCGAATAGAATTTTAAATAATCGAATTTAGTCAGAACATAATTCTAAATTTCAAGATAATATATAGTATACAAGTTAAAGTAAGACTTACGAATGCATGTTTACCGGTTCAATGATGAAATTCAACGGGGTCAAAGTGCAACGCATTAACCACACACACACACACACACACACACACGTGATCGTATCAATGCAGCGTAACCTTATAAAGCTTTGAAGTTAAGGGGAAGCACTACGTTCGCGGGCTTACATGTAAATAGATACGAAAATGACTAGTTTTAAAAACTCTCCAATTTGAAATATTTTAAATATTTTTACATAATGTTTTCGCATTTGTAATAAAAATACTAACTTCTATAATATGATTGTATTTTTTTTAGTATATATATTTGTTTTATAATAGGAGTATTCAAAAAAAAAATGAAGAAAAACAGAAATAAAATTTGTATTATTAGATTATATTTTTTTGAGTCAATAGTATTATGCATTTGAATGTTTTCTAAATATTCAGAAAATTATAGCAATTTTTATAGAATAGAAAAAAAATTCCGGACATTTAGGTAAAGCAACATTCATAAAATAAATATTCTGAGAAAACAGCTATAAAAGTTTAGTGAAATATTGTCATGCAATTATAAGAATCATATATGATTCTTATAATGTAAATTTACATACACTTTAAACACACATATACATTATAAATATCATTTATACTCATAAATATGGCGAATTTAAGTATAATCTTTTCATGAAATGATAGATAAATAATTATATATCTTGTTTTCAATATAATATATTTTTGCTTCCCATTAAATATACGCTTATAGTTGTTATTTTTGTAGCAGGAATTTGTTAATGTGGACAAGTAGACAGTCGATATATTACTTAGATACAATGTGGTGTCCTAAAAGATAGGATAAAAGGACTCATATAAAATAAAAATAATAAATAAAAAATATATATAGGAGCATAATATATATATATATATAATTGCCTATTAGGTCAACGGAATAAAGCATCACAGTTACCACATACTTATACAGTATACAGTTGGATGCGATTTCACTCAATGACCGGACCAATACAATATATTATAATATAATATTTAGTAGTGATATATAATTGTTTGTACAAATCATTATAAAGTGGCTTACGTTTTTTAAGGTATATTAGAGCCATTAGGTTATGCGAAACAACTTTATCTAAGTTCTTGGATAGGATGAAAAGACTACAACAAAATAAATAAACAATATTTGTATATAGAATATATACTATATAGTACCATCATATATGTCCGGCAATTTTACGTAATAGATCCCTTTATGTATATAGAGAGAAAGTGGGTCAGAATTTACTGGTCATTTAAATATTATACATCAATATATATATATATATATATATATATATATATATATATATATATATGTGTGTGTGTGTGTATGTATTTAAATTAATTAAACATTATTATTAAATAGGAATAGTAGAAGTAACAAATGTGTTCTAATCATTATTTACCATGGTGATGAAAACATATATAGGTCAACTACTTTCTATACATATATTTATATAAATAATTATTAAACATGCAATGCCTATAATACTAACAGTTAAATATGTGTCCATTAGCAGCCTATATACACTACATTAGTATATGTACGCAATTCGATAAATATCTGTAATTGATAAACAATACCTTCCTTACACTAACTATTTCAAATCTAAATGTTATATGCAAATATATCTATAGATACATTGAAATATATACAGCAAACCTAAATTCGTTTCGGTGATAGTACTTACTCTTCACTAAATATACATACATACATAGATTACGTATATACTTATTTTTGACGCACGCGATTTATATATACATGTATATAGGAACTACCTCGTACTCTTATTCTGAGGGACCTAATAAAGGTAAATTATCCATACTTTTTTGTAAGGGATATCATAAGTAAAATAAATATAAATATATTGAATTTTTTAACATATACACATAATTTCCATTTACAATATAGATATCTTCTTTTATTAGAATATGTTGTTTAATAAAAGAGTAAACAAATGTCATTAATCGGTTAATTGCCTAACTCACTAGTGTTTCACGAAGAGCGTCTGATATGTGACAATAATTTGTTTATTAGAACTGTCATTCTAATATTTAATATATAATTAGACAACATGTAAACTGCGTATTTCACTATTAAACCCTTTAATAAAAACATATCCCTTAATATATATATCAGATATAATACATGTATTATATCCATATTCATATATCCAATATAAATATATTCTTTAATTAATTGTTAATCATCATTAATCAGCGAAAAAAATATTATATTCGACAATCCTATTAATTAATCGATAATGCAAATGTTATTGTTTATTGATTTATTTAAATGAAGTGTATCTTAATACTTCTAATTCTCTATAATTTGCATATGTAAAATATTGATATACACTCACAAAAATAAGCTAGTCATTAGACGCCGAAAGCTAGTCATTAATTTTTGGTCTAAAACGACTCGGTTACAATTATACATTTATCAAACCTAGTCATCAATGAATCGGTTATTTATTTGATAATTGAAAGCGAGTCATCCAATGACTCGGTTATTTATTTGATAATTGAAAGCTAGTCATCCAATGACTCGGTTATTTATTTGATAATTGAAAGCGAGTCATCCAATGACTCGGTTATTTATTTGATAATTGAAAGCTAGTCATGCATATTAAATATTTTTATTTATTGAAATTTAGTTATTAAAATATATCCACTTAATGAATTGTTGAATTTTAATTTATCAGCACACCGTTACTTAAATATCACTTTGTAGTTCAAATTTTTCTTATTATCTAAGTAACATCAGAGTAACATTTAAATCATAAAGTAACATTTAAGTAACATTAATACCACTACTGTTGCATGAATGTTACTTAAATGATACTTAAAAGATTTTTATACTAGATTGCAAACTAGATTTTCATACTCGATTCGATTTGTCGTACTCGCTTGTCGAAATTGATTATAAAATTAGATTGTCGTATCATACTTGATTTTGAAACGAGTTTATCTGATTAGATTGTCGAACACGTGTGTGACTCTAGATTTTTTTACTTGATTGAAAACTATATTTTCATACTCGATTCGATTTGTCGTACTCGCTTGTCGAAATTGATTGTAAAATTAGATTGTCGTATCATACTTGATTTTGAAACTAGTTTATCTGATTAGATTGTCGAATACGTGTGTCACTTTACATTTTTATACTTGATTAGATTTTCATATTTGATTGCAAACTAGATTTTCATATTCGATTAGATTTGACGTACTCGATTGTCGAAATTGATTGTAAAATTAGATTGTGGTATCATACTTAATTTTGAAACTATTTCATCTGATTATATTGTCGAACACGTGTGTGACTCTAGATTTGTATACTTGATTTGATTTATCGAACTTAATTGTAAAATTTACATAGTTAATATATAATATATATATGTTATCAATAACTCCTATAATCTTAGACCCACACACTTGATGACAAAATATAAATTTTAAAATTGAATCACACTTATATTTTCATATACTTCATTGATTTATATTTTTAAATGAATATAAATATATATATATAATTAATATTACTTTAGAATTATTGTGATTAAATAATTATACAATATATCGTATAAATTCAATAATATCAATAATTCAATAATATCCTATAGACTTTTGTAATATTGTTATATTATTTTTTTAATATTATTAAAATCATTTATATTTTATAATTTATTATCATAAGCATAATCATATATGATAATCATTATAATGTTATTTGTAAATAATTTATATAAATTTATGATAATTATTTATTTAAAAAAGTTTATAAATAATATATTTAATATATACAAACCTAATTGATATTATCATGAAATCCTATAACCTCAGATCCGCAAACAAAATAGTTAAAAATATATTGTTAATTATAATTAGATAATTAATAATAATTAAAAATAATAATTAATAATAATTAATTAATAATTATTAATCATAATTATTAAATAATTAATTCTTATAATATATCTTAATAAATAATAAATAAAAAATTATTATTTATTTAATATTTTTATTTATATTATAATTATTAACTAATTATGTATTGTTAATTATTATTATGTATGTAATAATTAAATAATTACAATTTAATTATGTAATATTTAATATTTAATAACTAATAAACTATTATAAAATAGTGAACAATATATTGTTAATTACAATTAAATAAATAATAATAATTAATAATTAACAATAAATAATAATAATATATTAATAATTATTATTTATTTAATAATATTTATTTATTAAATAATTATTATTTATTTAATATTATAAATAATTAATTCTTATATCTTAAATAAATAATAATAATTAACTATAAATAATAATATATTAATAATTATTATTTACTTAGGTTAATAATAATTATTTACCTACTAATATTTATTTATTAATAATTATTAAAATAGTTAACAATATATTGTTAATTATAATTAAATAATAATAATTAAATAATTAAAATAAATAATAATATATTAATAATTATTATTTATTTAATAATATTTATTTATTAAATAATTATTATTTATTTAATATCATAAATAATTAATTAATTAAATAATAATTAATTAAATACAAATAATAAAGAATGTATATAATTTATTATATTATTAAATTATTATAAATTATATAATAAGCATGCAATAGATGACTAGGTTACATAAAATCAAATATTACAATATTTTAGCCTAGTCATGTGTGTATGAAATGTAACCGAGTTATTAATAATAATTATCATATTTAAACCGAGTCATCCATTACTAGCTTGCCGTATATTGCTATGTAAGCTAGTCATCAAATACAAAATTTTATTATACCATAAAATATACATAAAATATATACAACATTACATATTTGAGGCTAGCTTATAGATATTTTTTCTCATAAAGCTAGTCATCCTCTTTGATGACTAGCTTTCGGCTTATAATGACCAGCTTACTTTTGTGAGTGTAGGATTAAAATATATCGAGATATCACAACCGGCGAAGTTTGATTACTACGCGAAATAGTGGTACTTTCCCCTATCCCCTTATACTCTCGCTTTAGTTTTACTTTTCCTACTATTTCCCCATCTGATATATCGGAGTATGCCTACGTGAATTAATATTGACAACATTAAACTATCACTAATAACGACTACGAGTTTATCAGTAGTACTACAGTTATCCATAGTTTACGGTATATTGTTTTTGTTATTGTTATTGTTTTGGTGATGTATTTTTTATCCATAAACTAATAATCCAGTAATTTAACTTAATTTTAACTTATGACCATATATGGCTCTAATGTCCCATCGAAGCCGTTCTCATGTTAAGGCATCTGTGGTTTTAACGATAGCCGATCATTTATTAAACATAATTATATAAGATCAAATGTACGAGTTAAAGGTTTAATTGATTGTTCAATTATTATGGTGATTACATTTACTGAATAATATGTGTTATCGTTTATATATTTGTAATGTATAACTTTTACTTTTGCATTCGAACTGACCAGACGTGTTTTAATTCATACAAATGTAGCATAACAATTTCTATTCATACACAGTTATTTGATTTCTATAGAATTTATCAATAATATTCTGCACATTATATGTAAATCCTATACACTACACATATTGTGTTTCGTATAGTGTACACTGTGTATAGTGTGCACTATACAAGATCGTACACTACGTTCTACGTTCCTGGAGATATCCCCTAGGACTTCATGCACGGGTAACTGGACTACCCTTTTTCACTGAGGTTATGTAACTACTCACGTGTTCTATTCGCTGCCCTCATTGTCATTAATCTTTCGAGGTACTGGTCCTGTACTGAAGAATCGGTCGCCTATCCGTAGAATCTACCCGCACGAAGAGTTTCCACCATACCGGAGAATCTATCATATACGTGGAGTCGACTTCATTGCACTGCTTACTATATTATTATATAATACCATATATATTACGTTACTCGAGGTCATCTATTAGCTAGCAAGTGTATATATAATGGAAGGTGTATGTCATTATTTCAATGAACCTGCTTCTAGGTCTGACCTACCATGTAGCTCGTGTAAATCATTCTACCACCATGTATGCCTCTTCCCAGCATCAATTATATCCAAATCATGGACTCATATCAATGGTCCCCCTCCATCATATGCCCTTGCCATTTTTTCTTCCCCTAATTTCACATTTACATGTCCCTCTTGCCTCCTAAACACATCATCAAATACATCTACTATATTCTCCTCTCCTCTAGTTACCCCTACTCCTATACCTCGTAATAATCCCCCCTTCCGACTTCCTATACCTGCCCAATTACGAATTCCCAAACTTATGGAACTTAAAACTTTCCCCCATCCTTCATAACCGCTAATATCCCATCACCTTTCCCTTATCATAAATCGTATGTATCTGCTATTATATCATTTTCCTCTCCTACCCCTATTAAATCTCCTATCGTCCACCATGTACCTCCTAATTCTACCACACCATATACTCTTCCCATACCTCGTAAACTTCAACTAAATAATATTATTCGTAACAATTCACTTGTCATTGAACATTTAAAGCCCTCTGATATGAATACTGAATTCATTTCATCAATCATTATACATATGCTACTGCCTAAAATATGTATTTCTATAGTCAAATTTAAACACAACAATGCAATCATCCAGTTCTCTAGTAAATCATTTTGTGACATGTTTTTCAGTAGATTTAGATCTACTAAAGTTAATCTCCGATTCTCACACCTATATATACGAAATTTGCTACCTTATAAAACCCGTCTATTAGGTAAAATCCTTTATCATGCATATATATATATTAAAACTAACCCCTAGACATACTAAACCTATATTTAATACATATACAAAGTCATTTTAATTACGACTTATATATAATTATATTGACTGGTCTCTTCCACCAATTACCATACCTCCAACTCTCCTTATTCACTGGGAATCTTCCTACCTTAAATTTAAATCTTCCGTTCCCTCATTTAGTAATCTCTCCATTAATACTAATTCAGACCCCACACCTGATAATCCTTCTGAAAATTCCAACTCCCCTTATATTCCTGTAATATCAACTACATCTATTGATTTAAATAATTCCACCATCACAAGTGTCCCAGTTGTTGATTCACTAAAATCTAATCATATATCTACACCCTCTCTAACTAAATCTGCATGACTATCTGAACACATTGCCCTAATAAATATGCGTTCTCTTCGTTCCAATACCTCACTCTTATTACCATTCCTTAAAAAGTCCAATTTTAGTATTATTGCTTTAACGGAAACATGGATCTCTCAAGATGATTCCGACATATTTGCCCTATTTCACAATTTTGGTTATACATTATTCTTATCGCCACGATTATCAGGTCATGGTGGTGGGGTTGGCTTCCTCGTAAAAACTTCTCTACCTTTACCATGTATATCCATATCCCATAACTTCTCCTACTCTGACTGCTTAACCATATCATTCACCCAAAAACACAAACCTATATCCATTACTGTCATTTATAGACCGCCAAAACCAGAATTCGCTTCCTTTCTAAGTGAGTTTAAGGATCTTGCTACTGATCTCATAAGTTCACCCACATACAACCCTATTATACTTGGTGATTTCAACTATCATTTTAATGCTACCTCAAATCCACATATTATGTTCACTAATTTAACAAATTCATTTCCCTATGACAACATGTCAATTTCCCAACTCATATAAATGGCAATATTATTGATCTTGTATTCTCCAGTTCTCTCTATTCTGAACTCATGGTGAGTAATATTTCTAGGCTTGATCTACTTTCCGATCACTTCCTTATCTCATTCAAAACTAACTTTACTATCTCTTAATCAGAAAACACGTATTACATACAGACCCATTAAGAATATTAATTCCATGATATTCTTAGCTGACTTACATTCTGCTTTAGGTGACTACTGTTATTCTCCAGTTGTATTAAATTCCATACTATCCCATCTTATCGATAAACATGCGCCTTCAAAAACTATATCAGTAACTCTACATCCTGATACCCCATGGTTTATTTCCCACCTCATGTCCTTGAAACGATCACTTCGTAAATCTAAAAGAATATACATATCCTTGAGATCTTCATCTTCAAGAGCTTCATTCATTGAGCAACGTAAGATCTACAAGTTAGCAATTTCCTATGCCAATCTAGCTATTATACTCAGGTTATATATGATCTTGCTTCTGATAACCGACGACTTTTCAGACTAGCTAATAAGTTGTTATCTCCCCCAAAACCAGCATTACTACCATCTATAATTAACATTTCTCCATTACAATTAAGCTGTCTTTTCTCCAAAACATTTTCTAATAAGATTGACTCCATCATAATAAAGATCAATAACCATACCCTTACTTCCAATTATCCTTTAATCATAGTTACCCCACCTATATCTGTTTGCTTAAGTTTTTTTGTCCGCCACATATATCTCTCATATCTAAACTACTAAATGTATCCTCTTCGATATCTCCCTCCGATCCTGTTCCAATATTTATTTTTAAACTTTACTCCGATTATCGATGTCCAACTATCTGTAACATCATCTCATATTCCCTAAATTCCGGTACTGTCCCTTCAATTTTTAAACAAGCAATAATCACTCACATTCTTAGAAAACCTTCACTCGATCTTGATTCAATTCTCAATTATCGCCCAATTTCTCAGCTACCTTTGGTGAGTAAAATGTTGGAAAGAGTTGTCTCTCGTCAACTAATCTCCATATTCCTCAACAAAGTGGTTTTCTCCGAGGACACTCCACAGAAATAGCACTACTAAACGTAATTGATGTAATCACTTCTACCCTTAATACTAAAAACTGCTGTCAACTAGTAATGCTGGACATATCCAGTGCTTTCGATACGCTTGATCACAAAATGCTACTGTCCCGTCTACACCTGCTTGGAGTTAGAGACCTTGCCCTCTCATGGTTTACTTCATATCTATTTGACCGTAGTAGCAGTGTAAAAATATATAATTCTTTGTATTCCCCTTCTCCTATGAAATATGGTGTTCCCCAGGGATCAGTACTCGGTCCTTCACTTTTCTCAATTTATTTATACCCATTACCATCCATAATATCTAAATATCCAAATATATATTACCATCTTTATGCAGATGACATACAACTATATATGTTTCTTCCAACTAATTCATCACCAGGTCTCAATAATCAACTCTCTAATTGTGCTAATGACATTAAAGAATGGCTTATTTCTAATAATCTTCTTCTTAATACCTCCAAAACTACATTGTTGAATCTTTCTCCATCACCAACTTACTTCCCTCCTTTTCTTATTGATAATATTGTAATATCTCCTTCTCCTACTGCATCTAACTTAGGTGTACTTTTTGATTCTACACTTTCCTTCATTCCTCATATTACTGCCATCACTAAATCTGCAAATTATCATCTATTTAGAATTAGAAAAATACGAAAATCAATTACTGTATCTCTTACTAAAACTCTAGTTAATTCCTTTGTACTCTCACGTATAGATTACTGTTCCTCAATTCTTATAAATCTTCTATTATCATCTATCTCTCCCTTAAATCGAGTTATTCGTTCATCAATCCGTACAACATATAACCTATATATTCGAGATCATTCCTCTACTTTCTCTTACCAACACTTACCTCCATGGTTCACATTTAACAAACGCTCTGCTTATCGCATATTATCTATTGTTAATTCCTCAATATACTCTTCAAATTGCCCTTCATATATTTCTGCTTCTCTTGTAAAAAGAGCTCCCCTTCCATCACTTAGAAACCATGCATCTCACCTTCTATCTACCCCTATTCTACGTCCCTCAAAAATGAATATTCGGGCACTGAGTTATATTGGTCCTAAGCTATGGAATTCACTCACGCCCTATATTAGATCCATAAAATCATATAAAACATTCATGAAATATATACAACAATTGATCGCAGGTGGGACATGAAATACTAATATTGTTTGTCATTATTATTTAATTAATTAATTTCCGTACGGTTTATTCTATTTTATTTTATTATTATAAACGTTATTTATTGTTTACCTACTTTTATTATTTTTATTCTATTTTATACACTTTTGAGAAATCATTTATGATTTATTTAAGTGTCTAAATAAATATTCAATCAATATTAAGTTATGTTTATATAGTGTATAATATACACACAGTGTATTTTTATTTATTGTTTATTTATACCGTGAATAATTCACATTGTGTGTCAATATAAGTGTCTAAATAAACATTCAATCAATCAATCAATAACTCCATGCATCTGCAGATGTTATATACTGAAGTTCCGTTATGTCCTATTCCTATATATATTTAAATACTATAAGAACACATTTAATTGTATACAATTATAATGCAACCTTACATAATATTAATACTATATGTGTATGCATAAAATGTATACATTTTAATATTTGAAAATAGATGGTTACAACCGGTAACATAATATATTAATTCACAATATCACATTTCAATATATAATGTTGATTAAATTATTAAATTATATATATATATATATATATATATAAATAGTATTTTATATATATACATTATAAATATACATTATATAATACAATATACAATATACAATTATACAATATATGTGAATATGCATACATATTATAGAGCGATAATATAACGTAATTGCCGCCTAATAGGCAGTATCTTTAACAATTGATTCGTTCGCTGTGATATTGTCGTCTGATCCTCTTGGCTTTTGCGTGTTGGTCGCTTACTTCGGTTACGTAATTCACCGGAAACCAGCCTTGACCACCGTCCGAACACCTCTCGCCCTCGTACCACCCTAGCGAGTTGATACTGAATTAGAAATAAGTGTACAATATCAACCTATAATATTAGACAAACCAGTTTAATGATACTTATGCACTGGTTGTCTAGTCTAACTTTAAAGGTTGAATGAAGTAATGTATGGACAACCAACTATCAGGTGTCACATAATATTTTATAAGTAAACACAATCCTTTTCTAAATAAATCAATTAGACCTTTTTATAATAAAATCCGTATTCTGTAACTATGAACCTACTTTCTATCTAAATATCCAATTGGAATACCAGATAATGTAGTAAGTATAGTTTTAAAACCTCAGCTTATTAATTCAACTAATAATATGATTATTATTATTATTATATTATGTTTACTATTATTATGAGTGGTATTCAACTGACCATCTTCACATTTCCTAAATATGGTGATAATATCACCAGGTTTCAGATGAAGTTCATCCTTTTGTTGAGGAACGTATTCTCTCTTCACCAGATAATGAGGCTGATCTATTGATTGAAGTTATCATTACATTCTAGTTTATTAAGGGTAGGGAGCTTTCATTTATATTTGTAGACAACAATATATTACTTCTAAATAGTATACAGATATCATTATATTTAAACTGATGCATACCTATATCGTGTAAAGTAATTATAAGTAACTTATATATTAATTTAAATATACTAGAGTACACAATATAATAAGATAAGATAATATAAAATAAATTTTATTATTGTAATCATTATAAAAGAGAAACAATAAACGGACAACAAAATAGTCAGAAGACTTTCGAGATAGTTGACCTTAATAATGCCATATGCATAATATATTATATAACAATTGTATTTTTCAAAGATATTTACAATATTCATTAATATGTAATATTTATTAGATACAAAACGTTACGGGCTTACATTTCGGAATTTTGTTTACACGATTTATAATGTTTGTAATATTCCACCGATTAAACTGTTTAAACCGATTAAACCGTTTGATAAATCCTTAGCAATTTTCAGAGTTTAAAAGTTGAAATTCCGATATATAAGCTACTCAAGTTTTGTATGAAATACATATTACATAATAATGTGTATTATACATTGTATGGAATTGGATCATATTTATAATACATTGATAAGCAAAGTGCAGTTACTATTGAATGGCATAGTATACATACTTGTTTAAATAATTAATTATATTTTAATATTTAAAAGTAAAATAATTATTGATAAAAAATGTAAACGAACTCAACCCCCGGTTTAAATAATAATTGTAACGGGGCAAAGTATACATTGAAATCTAAATGGTTATAATAATGGCTACATATCCGGGGGGGGTCCAGAGAAGGGTTATTCCCCATAGGTCCCATGCAGTAAGTATATGACATAACAATATGACATAACAATTACGTAACGTACCCCATGTTTCGTACACTCGCTCATTGTTACTCAACAAAGTAGACGGTGTCAGTGATGTTATCCATCTCAGTCTCTCATTCCTGTCCATAATCATGTGTATTATTCGTATGCATATAATAGTATATATAATAGTATATATAATAGTATATATATATAATAGTATATAAAATAGTATATATAATAGTATATATAATAGTATATATAATAGTATATATAATAGTATATAT
Source organism: Osedax fenrisi (assembly GCA_964019155.1). Classification (NCBI taxonomy): domain Eukaryota; kingdom Metazoa; phylum Annelida; class Polychaeta; order Sabellida; family Siboglinidae; genus Osedax; species Osedax fenrisi. Next base: position 7,102,945 of record OZ025244.1, on the reverse strand, counting down.
AATAGTATATATAATAGTATATATAATAGTATATATAATAGTATATATAATAGTATATATAATAGTATATATAATAGTATATATAATAGTATATATAATAGTATATATATATATCTATAAATTCTACATAATTATAATATTAATAATTGAAAGAATTCTCCGTTATAGTCTAACATTATTTCAATATTATACACTACGTATGAAATCGTATCTATTATATAATACGTATGTAATCGCATCTATTATATCATAAGTGTGTTGTTACATCACTTTATATTACATCATTATTAGTATGTATTGGCCATAGTTACTGATTATAAGTTACGCATGCGTACTATACTAATACTGTTGAATCGTAGTTACCTATTACACTATCATTTGATCGTCGATTATATAATGATTAACCTATTAACCTAATACCTGATTGGTATATTATTGTACGCCAACAGATCGCGACGACTAACGCCGACTCGCATACGAATGTGAACTCCTCCTTACATTCCATAAGTACCATGTTGAACGCGTACCGGTAGCCGGTCGGGTGTTGGTGTTCGGCCATGTCCAGCGGTACAGATGTCACGTGCACGCTGTTCCTAGGCGACCAGCTGATCACGTGGTATTTCTCACTGAGGACGATATGTAGGTCAGTTAGTCAGTACGAGAGATGACGATACGAGCTATGATTTAGATGGGCATGGCTACATAAACACAGTTATTAGTAATAACATATTACATATTTATTGATTACATTTTGTACCGAATTATAAATGACTGCCGAGCGAGCTCGACATAGTAAGGTAAGGTAATATTACAGTGATTAGATGTTTCTGTGATGGTAATAATGAAAAACGTATTTCGAAAAGTAATACCGCGATATCAATATACCTGTTAAATTTACAATATAAGAGGAAAGTTTACATAACATAACTCACAATATGTATTCTATGACTCATATGTTATTTAATTTTAAAGCAGCACATATTTACTCTTAAGGTTTCACTATGAATTTCTAGTTGGACTCCTCCCTTCTATACCTACAGCGTATCACCTAACAATATAAGGAGTATGTAAGGAATATCCAATACTCAGAATTATGTTAATTATATACGCTTAACTAATATGATACATGAAATAACTATGTTATTACTGAATATTGGACTTAAATATCGGTGTTCTAATAACATAATTGTCCAAGGTAAACATTGACAATTACGGTGATGGTCAAGTACAATCCTATAAAGAGTTATCTTATCAGAACATCTGACCACAGGTATTTAGGTACATTTTATTGACCAGTATCGAGATTACAAATATTTTATAAATCTAAGTGTATCTTTTTTAGAATATTCTATACATATATTTAAAATTAAATGATATAGATTTTTTGTTAGACTATTACAGTTAGTTGTAAATATCAATCATTCTCCATGAACCATGAGAGTATTACGTTATGGAACAAGTGAAGTTAGGTGCATCATTAATAGTAATGTTATATTAGTAATAACAGCACTGTGTATGCATTTAGTGAAGTATACTTTACTGTAAATCACAGATTATAGATAATTTAAATATATTATAAATGTATTATAAATAAACTAATTAAAATAATAAAGTATATAGAATAAATTAATTGAATTATTTAATCTATAAAAGCAATTACAGTACAGAAATTATATAATAATTTCTATAATTAGAGAAACAAGTACATCATATAAAATAAATGAGTTGTAGTATGAATACATATACTGTATAGGTTGGTAAGATAGTTATGTTAATAGGATTAATAACAACACAATGACACGGTACAGTAAACCCCTGTGGAGGATTAAGGGATATTATGCACGAATAATGGTGTTAGAAGATAGAGAAATGGGAATACCTAATTAAGATTGGAATATTTCTAGTTTAATACACAAATGATGATTTTCATGAATACGAGTGTTAAAATATATGCAAATATTACTTGGTTTATAATACAACTATACATATTATATTATATATTCTAGTAATATAATAGATATAAGTACTTATATATGTATGATATGTATAAATTAAATAATACATATAGAAATGTATTTAAACAGTATTACTTATTACCTATCTATTATATTGTATACATATCTATATATGTGCATATATATATATATATATATATATATATATATATCAATACTAAACAATATTAGAGCAATGCCAAATAATAATACCTACCCAAATTGCCTGGTTATTAATAATAAATCGTTGAAGAGAAATATTTCTAAATGGTCACTTATTAATTCTTTTCGAGATCTGTTAATTAAATAAATGTGATAAATGTTATATATATAATATAATTTATTTATAAATAATAATATACTCGTTTATAATATATATTAAACTATATAGTCTAATACATAATACCTCTATATGTATAATATACCTATATATTAGACTTATTATTTAATGTTATTTATATTATTTTATATCACATAAATTGATAATATCTGTGACATCATTATTATACATAATATATAATAACATTAGATAATAACTTTAAGGAATATAGTTTATTAGTGAAGGTACTGGTGAAGTCGCTGAAATAAATACGCTATTAATATAATAATTAGTATACATAATATATGATAACAGTAGATAATAACTTCAAGGAATATAGTTTATTAACGAAGGTCCTAGTGTAGTCGCTGACATAAACACTCTTCGCGTCACTATTTGCAGACTTTAAGGAGCCTCTCTTCACGAGGAATCTCTTTTCTGATACAAGTGGAAGTGTCTGCATCATAATCATAAGTAGGTGTATTATATTGTAAAGTGTATATAGTGTATTATATGTTAAGTATCTGAAAGATTATTTAACAATATTATTGAACACCATTATATGTATCTGAAATAAAACCAGCATTCAACTTACATCAACAACTTAAGTTCAATTTAAGTTATGTAACATAAATTTACAATATATAATATTTAATTATATAATATTGCATCAAAACTTAATTTCAACATTAAGTTCAGCGTAAGTTGATTGTAGTAAATTAATAATACAAGCTCATATTTTATTAATTTAAAAACTTACATCATAACTTAAGTTCAACTTATATCAGAATACAAGTTCAACTAAAGTTGTTATGTAAGTTGAATTCTGGGAATGTAAACTATAGTTTATGTATATTAATTTAAGAAATTGACATAAAGACAAATATATAAATTTATATGTTTATATATGACCTTTAACCCATCCGTGTACAACAAAGAATTCGCTATTACTCTCAATTCGTTTATGTTCTCTATTTTGGTAGTTTCGTCACATTTTCTAACTATCTGTAATATTATGTAAGTATTATAAAAATAGAATACCACTATCAATGTTTCTATAGAGCTATTTCCCTATATATTGACCTAGAGGTCAATACCCCACGTGACAATGTCCACACCTAGACATTACCCCTCCTAGACATTACCCCTCCCAAGTAAAGTATCGGCGTATAATATCGCACCCAAGATAATATGTATAATATATATGTCGATAAAATATTCTTAATAATAAATATATATATATATATATATTATATATATATATATATTATATATATATATATATATATATATATATATATATATATATATATGTTAATTTATTATACATTATACATTTTCTTATTTAACATAATAAATGCGTAGTTCATAATTATGTTATTATTATATCTGTATATTTATACTATAACATATATATATATATATATCCTAACCGATTGAAGAATTTTCAAAGATCTGAGAATAGTTTTTCTATTCTCGATTATCGCTGATTTATTGTCTAGTTTTCCCTGGAAAAGGCGGTCGTAACGTTTCAGAACGGTTGCCACTAGCAACGGAAGCCGGGTGACGTATTGTACGGGAATGATGAGATATGACGTCAGAGGTAGGTGTTTACATATTTCGTCAGATTCCAATCTCTTCATTATCTTCTTAAATTCAGACGAATTCCTAGTATTTTAGTCGATATAATCTATATTTATATAAATATATATTATATATATATATATATATATATATATTTAATAATACATTATTATGTATGATTCTTATATATATAACAGTATTTTTATAATAATTTATATCATATAAAATATTATTGAGGTAATATTTATTTATTATTTTTTACATAATATCAATATATGATTCATTTAATAGTTATATTTAATATAGTATAACTTGAGTTAAATATATATATATATATTTTATAATATAAACTCGTATTTTCTTAAAGTAGTCTTCTGTAAATCTTTATTCTGGACGTAATTGATGTATACCGGACTGCCGTATTCTCGAATATGATTGGCCAGCATCTCGCAGAGTTCAGAGGCCACGAGAAGGGGGCGTGTCGATGATTTATACCACAATTCTTCTAATTGTAACATCAAACTGGAATAAAATGCAGAATCGGTATTATCATTTAGTTTTCTATAAAACAAGTGGCCTAACTAAATGTCTAATTATATCGTATTTAAATACCTAATTAGGTTTATTGTTGTTATTTTGTGTTTATTAAGAACATAATAAACGATATATAAAAATACAAGAAAAATAATATTACATATTTGATTTATATTATCCAGGGCAAGTTCCCTCATAATTATTAATAATATGTACACTTCTATTACTTCTCGAGGAGTCCATTTGTAATTGATATTTGTATATACATGATTCAATAAATACATATTATCATAAATAGAATGTAATATGTATCATTATAGAGCATACTAATATTGTTTATTCAGTAAAATATGTGTGATAAATCTGAATTCAGTACATCTCATACGTATGACGTCAGACATGTACGACTGAGAGAGATGACTGGTTTACGGATTTGAAAGTGGTGCGATGACTAATTCCAGAAATACGGTTTTCAAGTGTATATGATAAATAATCTAATAAAATACATTTACTTAGCTAAGTAGTTATAATAAATAAATAGAATTATGATATATATTTATTATGAAAAAATATGATTTATATGTGGGCTAAAATTTAAAAATATTAATGGGTGTATTTAGTGGTATACCACGGGAAACTATTATTTCCCGTAGTTACCCCTTACAAATACGCAACTATGCACCGGATGTAGGGGTAACCTGGTGCTTATCTCGAGCAGGTTGTTGACGTCTCTGAATATGTCGTGATGATGTAGCGGAAGCATGCATTGTTCTCGGTCTAGCTGAGACCGGAAGTGACGATCTATAATCTGAAGGTTGCGAGCGTAGCCTACCTCCTTGCCGACGATCTCGAATATCGACTAGTGTGACGTCATCGTTAGGTCACGTGTATCGCGTTTAGTCACGTGACGATAGTTTTATTTAGTAGAGCACGCCTCCGAATTAAAAATATTTTTAAAAATTAAATACGATTTTTTGAGATTTCGAATCTATTATTTAGAAACAAAAATAAAATAAATAAAGTACAATAAAAATGAAAGAAAAGGGAGGGTAGGTTACAATGTTAATAGGTGTGTGGAGAGTTTACATTTAAATATTGACAGGGATTTTAAACACCTAATGTCATATGGTAGAGCATTCCAGTATTTTGGAGCTACCACAGAGAAAGCAGATTATAATGTTCATGTACCTCTTGTAGGAGAATTTCTTCGACTGATAGATTTGCCAATATTCCACTCTTCTTTACCTGATAATAAATATTAATTTTAATTTGTATTTATAATATTAATAAATGAAGTATAACGTATAACATATTTTATCGTTAGCAAATATTCAAGCTTTATACTTTCGATTATATATTTCGACTATATATTTGTTTAAATAAAGTATCAATCAATCAACGAATACGTGTATTAATATAAATTATAGTTATATTATATGTAATAAGTTATACCTATAATAACTAGTAATACTTATACTGATTACTAATTAGTAACCTCATCGACGTGAGACCAGAGATCATCTTTAATAGTTCCTTTGAACAAATCGCTCATCAACGTTCTCTCTGTATAAGCCACGCCCCTATCTCCGAATATCTCTATTCAACAACCGTATTACGTATTAGTGGTTCTCATTCGACGTTCGAATATATAATTACTTAAATGTCATGATACGGGCAGATAATTGTATTGTTTAAATATAGCTTACCTCTCTTTCACTGGGTCACGGATTCAAATCCCGAATGTCGCAAATATATATATATATATATATATATATATATATATATATATATATATGTATATATATTATAAATATATATTTAATATATAATATTATATATATAATTATATATATATATATATAATATATATATATATATATATATATATATATATATATATATATATATATATATATATATAATTATATATAATATATAGGAATTAATAATATTTCATAGGAAAACTTATCGAAATATCGAAATCATATAATTTCAATGTAAAACAATAGTAGTGGTTTATATTATAAGCATGTTTTAACTAATACCTCATACTTATTCAGGTTTAGGAAAGAATAGTACCTAACTATGATAGAATGAGAAAGTTTTATCGTTAAAATAAAGTACAATAGTAAAATTACTAACTATACGGAGCTAAAGTTGAATATAAATAATTCAAAATAATAATATTATTATATAAGATGTTATTATAGACATAGTATATAGATAAACAGTCACGCTATAGCGTATATGGCGTAGATATATCTATAGATTATAATAATATTTATAAAAAAAATTCGTCACATTAAAAACTATTGTTCGCCCAACATCACTAAGCGCCTTCTCAACGCCCTAGTATTATCGCGAATAGACTATTGCATGTCTCTATTCTACGGAATTAAGAACTCTGAAGTTATTAAAGTTGACCGAATTATTCGCTTATCCGTAAGATTAATTCATAGGCTTAAGCGACGCGATCATATTTTAACTGACACCCACCAATTCAATATGAAATGGCTATCGTTTAGAAAACGGTGTCAATTTAGGCTTCTCTGCTTAACACATAAAACACTATTCCTAGGTAGACCTGCATACTTACGTGGATTGCTCACTCGTCGCAACATCCTCCCATATCTGCGCTCGTCTGATGCCACACTACTTGACTTACCTGTTACTCGTAACGTGATGCGTTCTCGCTCCTTTACAAGCATGGCTCCTACTACATGGAATCTGTTGCCTTACCGCCTACGAAGATTGAAGTCGCCTTACGTGTTTGCTAATAGTCTCAAAGACTATTTAAATCTAAACTTAAAGTAACCCTCTCCTTGATGTTGATCTGGTTCCATCTCTATTTTTATATATTATATTGCTACCTTATTTAATGTTATTGTTTCGTTTTGTTTGTTCGTTCACAACACCAGTGAGGGTAATCTCTCTTTACCATATTTGGTGTATAAATATACCATCCTATCCTATCCTATAATCACCTACATATACTTATATTTCTATATATATATATATATATATATATATATATATATATACGGTAAATATAGATTGTAATACAATTGTTATATATTAAGTTTATATATATATATATATATATATACGCATATATGCATAAATATAATTAAACATGGAAATTATTAATAATTATTAAACTCAATTATATTTTATTAATTTTAAATTATGAATATATAGTACATAGAAACCTGTGAATATATCCACGATCTGAATAAAAAATATTATTAAGTATTATTATTTTAATAAATTATTAATAATAATATGGTAATTTAATAAAATACATACACATTACATAACTATTACATTGGGTTTTGCGTAATTATTAAATGTAATAAGGTAATTAATAATTAAGTTTTATCGTTTATTATTATGGTTAACCTTATTTTCTCTTTCATTTTTCTCGAACTTTACACTATAATGAATACAAATATATTTAAACGTGTATTACTATTATTATAATTCATAAGCAATATCAATATAGTAATTATTTGTACATAAACAGATAGATAACTAACTTATCAATTCTATCGTAAAGATGTTCAATTTGTACGTCGGTATAGAATATCGCTGTGTTAGTGTTAGCGGACACTTCTGATTGGCTGTTGAGTTTAGAATGCGACAGAGATGACGAATCTCTCCGTACCCGCTTCCGGAACCACGAGAACGTACTCGACTACACGTGTATGTGTGTATGCGTGTATGCGTGTATGTATGTGTGTATGTGTACATGTATATACATGTATATATATATATATATATACATGTGTATATATATCATACACATATGTGTGTATGATTATTTATGTATGTATTTATGTATGTATGTATATGTGTATGTATGTATGTATGTATATGTATATGTATGCATGTATGTATATGTGTGTATGTAGGTAAATGTAAGGTACGCGATATATTATAACCTATCGCGAACATATACATATATACATTATAATAGCTAATATAAATGTGGAAGATTTAGAATATATATATATATATATATTTATATATAAACATAATTATTGTCTTATAAGATAAAATATATTTAAATGTAATCAGTTAATCGTAACCATACTCGATACTGACATATATTAAATGTTAACTTTGATTATGTTTTCTTTTCTCAATAGACCTGCTAACTTCTCACTAGACAACATAATAAACGCCTACTTAGAATTATTTACCGACTACAGAAGACTGACTATACAACTAGCATCACTGACTTACGTAACAAACTTAACTGGATACACACTGAAGACTCTATCAACTATAAAATACTTACAATACTTAAAAAGACTATTACTTATAACTTACCCTATATTTACGAAACAAAATAAAATATAAACCAAACACTTGACTTTTACGTAATAACAATTCAATTAAACTACACCAACCAATTACCCATTGCATAAAATACGAAAGGAAACAATTCACCTCAACATCATCAATTAGATGTAATTTACAATTTCTTATCGCCCAACATTGATGTTCGTTTCGCATCGTAATAATATCGTGCGAATTATATACATTCGCTATTTGTATCTATATGTGATATATATTGTTCGATACACATTATAGAATAATTATTATTAATGATGTGTTTAAATAAATACTTTCAATAACAACAACAACAACAACAATACACACACATACACACACGTACACACACATGCACACACGCATATCTGGTAGTATGCTTACCTTAGAGCTGTTAGACTCTAGAGACTTCAGACTGCAGGTTCTCTCGTGTTTCACGACGTGCGACCTACAAAGTGAGGAAGGCTACATTAGGTTTCTATTGTGTACGTACTAATACATATCAATAGTATTCTATATATATATATATATATATTATACACATAAATATATACTTGTTATCACCTAATAGGTATCACTATAATATATATATGTGTGTGTGTTTGTATGTATATACATGATAGTAATTATATTGTTGAACACTGCTAAATGATACAATAAGATATAGTATCGTAATGAGAAATTGTCTAAAAGTTCAATTAAAGATTAGATTATTGTTAATCATAATGTCACGTTAAATGAACACATTTTTTAGCAAATGATGTTAACAACGATTATTACTGTATACAGTATTATACTATATATAGTACTATAGTATAATATCGCTGATATAGTGATAACTCTTTACTGTAGTAAACTTTGTATTATCTCGAGGTTCCGCCCAAGAATTGATCGAGGCATGTTTTTGTGTTTGTATATACAAATTAAATGAATGCATTTTAAAGAACTTAATTATTATTATCGTACTCTAGAAATAATAAGGTTATTAATTGTATATTTTATATTATATATTCTAATCATGCTATATTTGGGGTAATTTATTTATATCACATGTATATCAACACATCATTATAATAAGGACATAATACAATATCCTAGTTAATATAAACCTACTGAACATATCCCCACTCGCATTTCTCTGCCTTCCGATTGGTTTACCTTCGTTTATTGTTCTAGCCGGCGGAAGGGGCGGGGCTATAGATTCTGAAACGTGACGACGAATAGCGTTCCTTCTTCTCACAAAATGACATTTATTTCCTTCTTTCAGATTCTTTTCAATATATTCCTATATATATAATATAAATATATATATATATATATATATATATATATATATATATATATATATATTTCTATATACGATATATTTAAACTCTAGTTATATTTATGAATGAATAACATTATCGAGGGTCCTCTTAATAATCGACAACCTCTTGTGAACCGGATACGCTCTAGAGGTCACGCCGTACGTTTTCCTACACGAAATAGAGGTCATGCATTACTCCCTGTACTATCACAGTAAACATAATGTAACAATATGTGTGTTATGCAGTGTATATTAATTTATATTAAATATTGTTATTAGATTTAGTCGTATTTCATTTATATACATCAGATGTATTTGTTTAATTAATATGTGTAATAGATATATAGATAATAGTGTATTGAATAGATTAAAAACGACGGGTGACAATAAATAATAATGACAGTATTATATAAACAGTCGTAAACAATATAAATACGTTGTGATTTACACACAGCGATGGTAATGCGGTAATTAACTCTCTATAAATAGCTGGAGCTAAGATCTAAAGATCTGTTGTCTAACCTACGACGGCAAACCACTAGTTTGTTTATCCTCGTGATTATTCTTCTGTTGGAGTTTTTCTTAGATTTCTTCTTTTCTTTAACACCCGCCGACTTTATTTTTCGACATTTTGTCCGTGATTTTTCGCTTAAATGTGAAACCATGTGCATTATTATATAACTATTAATAAATATATATTATATCAATTGTTTTTGTTATTGTTATTGTTATTTTTATTTGGTGGAGTCTTTTCATCCCATCCAGGAACTTAATGAAGTTTTTACTTATAACCATATGGCTCTAATGTCCCTTCGAAGCCGCTCTCATGTTAAGGCATCCATGGTTTTAACGAGAGCCGTTCATTTATTTATACACATTTATATAAGATCACTTCTAAATAATATTTTAAGACCTATTTTATAAAAATAATGGTCCGGACGACGCTCGAACCCGTGTCCTACTGTTTGTGTGTCTGACGCCTTAGCCACTGAGCCACTGAGCCACACTCAATATATTATAATATTTAATATATTATTCATTTATATATTAGACAATATTTTACTATATATGACACCTATTAACTTGAGACATATGTCCTCGATGAATAGTTTCCTTTAAGTTATGTAATACAGCGAGTCCGTATTGTCTGTTATGAACTATTGTCTCCACTATAGAATACATCTGGAAATGGTGAAATAATTAAATATATTAAATATAAGCTGCACGTTATTATATACATATATGTAGGTATATGTACAATGTACATATATATGTATACATATATGTATACCTATAATTATAGGTTAAATGTATACGTTATAATTATTAAATTAACTTACGCTACTAAAATGTATATAAACATATTTTATTTTTCTTAATATTAAGAATTGAATATTCAAAACGATATTATCAGTAATATTAATATTAATAATAATCATATTTATATATTATTCGATATATTACATCATTATTTTATTTAATAAATATATATTTTAGTTATAATATAAAATATTATAAATATATAATTGAATACTATAGTAATAACTTACAATTAATAACTTACAGTATATTAATTATTAGTAATATAACAATTAATAACCTTTTGATGAATGTGAAATTTTATATTTGATTTGGTTTTGATCTTTTTATGTATTTGTATATTCTTCGTATCTACCTACGTATATTAAATACAATAATTATTATATATAATAATAGTTAATATATATATTGAAAAATTAATTAATGTATATGTATATTATACATATACTTAAAGTATATATAGTAGGGGAGGGAAGGGGGTAGTGGCCGAGGACGGGGTAGTGGCCGTTTTAATTAACGCTTAAATGGTGCTTGATAGGATAAAAAGTTCTATATACAATATTTATATAATCCAAATACCTATAATATATAGTAAATTTTGTTTTTAAATAATTAATTAATTACTCTAATTTATTATATAATCATGTGTTGACAAAAAACATTATTATATATATATATGTATGCTTATTTATATGTAAGAGTATGTGTATATATAATTAAATCATTGAATCAGATAAGGTACGTATGCATCATAAATATAATTTAATATTACATAATTATCAAAATATAAATCGAATACATTACGAGACACCTATCGCATTTTCTGGTACTAGCGGCCACTACTAGAGCCTTGCCTTATTTTAGTGCTTTTTTAATGCTTAATCAAACGTTTATATTATTAGGATAAACACTTTATATATAAAAGTGAAATCACAGTATTCTAGAAGTATATGATTTCTAGTTAATTCAAAAAAATAAGATCCTAAAATTCAGTATTTATCGATATATTAGAAATCTTCTGAGGCGTATTAATTATCGGCCACTACCCCCTTCCCTCCCCTACTATGTATATACTATTATTAAAGTATATACTACTAAGTAAATATACTATTAAGTATACTTAATTATGCATAGGTTATAACTATGCGTATGTCATTATATATATCATCATTATAATACGTTATATCATTATTAAAATATCACTAAAGAGAAGATTAGTATTTTATCGAATGTTAACTTAAATGTTATTATCAGCAGACGACCTGCCATATTTCATAGTGTTCGCAGATCCGATAAATGTTTGCCGTATAAATTACTGGTTACTTACTAAAACAAATAGGACATGTTCAATTTGTGCATAAAGGGAAGTATCTAATTACCAACCCCTTCAGTACATATGAGCTATCAACACATTATATATAGGCCTACACATGAACTATTATACATTTAATGATAAATATGAATAAGTATTTTGTTTTTAAAAATATTCAATCCTATAGGAATATAGGATGTATACAATTGTTATTTAATAAAATGTAATATTATTTTTTACTTTTTAAATATTTGAATAATAACTTTTTTTAAATCAATGTAAATATTTTATTAATTAAAAGAAAACGTAATGCTATGCATAATAATTTAGATTAATTAAATTATCATAAACATTATTAAATATTATAATTTAAAAAGTATATATTATCATATTATCGACCGCCTAAGTTACTCTAATACCCCTCTAAATAACCTTAATATCACATTACCTCATGTGAATTATATTATCCAATAAAAATAAATGTTTTTTACTTTTAAATTGTTTGTAACTTGTGTGCTTATCATTTAACCCGTTAGTTAACCATTTAACCCCCAATAGTATATTTTAACAGCGTCAATAATATTATACAAATATATAGTAAAGAATAATTAATATTTCTTATGTATATGTAAGTTAACTAGATAACTAGTTATAATTATATTCATAGTAAGTTAACTTTAAGTTTAATATAGAAATATAAAGTTAAATTAAAAATTTATTTTGAATATTAAAAGTTAAATTCAATGATATACACATGTCATGAGGTCGTAATTCATTAAATCTATTTATATATGCTATTTTTATTATATACTATAGTATCACAATTATATACACCACGTGTGTGTTAGGGGTGAGCAATTAGAGAAGGGTTCACATGTACCTATGCAAGTATCGAACCCCACATGTATTCTTATCATTATGATTATATCACAAATTTAAAATAGCAAAATTATGTATTGCCATAATATTAATCTAAAATGAAATGAAATGAATTTATTTTTTCTGGTGTATAATTCATACAAGTCTAAAAAAGACTTATTTATAAGCCTTAAAGAGATATTTTTATTATATCCACAAATAATTGTTTATTATTCAAACTGTTTCTTTTAAGAAATAATTACATTTCATTTCATCTAATTACAAAATTTAAAATAAATATTTTAATATTATATAAGTTATTACTGATAGTCATTTGGGGTCAGTAATTTCCCCTACCTATAGCGTCGTTATATATGATATATGACAAATATATTAATTATGCTTTATTTTGTATGAATACTTTCGCAAGGCGAGTTTTTCAAAGAAACACTTATACGAGAAACATTTTACTAATTATATGAATACCACCCTTATATAGGGGAGACTCGAGTAAAGTTTGTGTTATCGTTAATATAGTTAAAATCACTGTAATATGTTAATATATATGAAGTTATGCAACATAAGACAACAGTATATATATATATATATATATATATATATATATATATATATATACTGTTGTAATATATTGTTGTAATATATATATATATATATATATATATATATATATCATATATAATTAATAATGATCGGCTATCGTTAACAAAATGGATGCCTTAACGCGAGAGCCGCTTCGAAGGAATATTAGAGTCATATGGTTATAAGTTAATACTTCATCTAAGTTCCTGGATTGGATAAAATGACCCTACCAAAATAGATAACGAACACATAAACTGTCTAAGTAAATTGCCTGTATATCACATACATGTAAATATCCACATCACGTGCGATACACGACGTACTTCATAAGGGAGACGATCAAAAAGGACGAGTTGGGGGTTAGAGGTTACATTTTAAATACGAGTTAATAGTATATATGTATATATTGTATTGGTATTTGTGGGTTATTTGGTTTAATTGGTTTAGTTTTGTCTCGATTGTTTTTAAGCTGCATTACATCCCAAAATGAGCCTATATAAATTTATTTCACATTTAAAATTTAACCTTTGCTATTCAACTCGTCCTTTTTGATCGTAACCCATGCATAAGTGTTATTATAACGTATATGTAAGCTTCTCTTCAGCTAGTGACACTAGTAACCTCGACATCTTGGTAGACTGACGGATCAGTGGAGATGGAGTAGGGATATGGGGAGACTGGCAGCATCCCTGTACGTCTAGGCGTGTGTCCGTAATGACCCATGTGGTCAGTATGTACGGGCTTACCGTGACCCATGGTCAAGTGAGGCCACTCTCGGATAGTGGAGTACAAACCCCTAGATACTTGAAAGTTCTCGAATGATCTACGGGGTGTTAATATTTAACGATATATTATATGTTATCGTTTATTCCGGTGAGAGATTATTATGTATATAAATTTGGTTCATGTTATTTATTATTTTAAATATATTACATAATGAAATATACAAAATAATATAATATCAACCAATCGAAACTCTAACAAAGGAATAAATATTTCTGTCAGCATAATTATACCTAAGTATACTCTTTAAATGTAAAGAGAGAAACTATCATTAAGATGGAGAGTGATAGATAATGTATACATATATTCAGTGTATTATAGTACACTATATATACGTCAATGAATTGTATTCTATTTAGCTCCGACGTACTAAACTAGTTACCCAGATTTGCTGCGAGAGAATTATTTCTATATAAACATTTAAAGGTACGAATGTAGTCAAGAATAACGGTACAAATAACTAAAGTACGCATAACTAGTATATTACATTCTAGAAGACTTGGTATGCTTCTACTAAATAATCATACCTCCATTAGGTATTCGTCAACTTATATTAGTTGTAATTGTTGATAATTGATTATGAAAAAGATATAAAACCCATAAGGAAAAATATGACCATTATTATAGGTTTATTAAGTGTATAGGCTAAAGTAGATTAAAGAGGACATATATGTCCTATTTAGGTATACTTAAATATAAATCAATCAATATTAATAGAGTATTGGATTGGCTCAATATATATATATATATGTATATAGACACGTGAAATATTAAATATATTTATAAAGAAGAGGTAATGCAATTAAACTCAATATTTTTCTGTAAATTAGTTTCCATTAAAAAATATGATTTAATAAAGATCATGATATCTGGAATATCAGGGTATTTATTAATTATATATACTTACATAATAAATATAGCCTATTGGAGTTTTTAATTTTAATATAAATATTTACTTTCTTATTATAAATATACTTTATAATGATAATTATTTAAATTTTAAAGGGTAGTTATCTCGATAAGCTCTGCTTCTTTAAGTACCCTGATGTAAAATCCTAAATCTGATAATAATAAGTAATAATAATAATATACATATTGAATAAAATATAATTAAATATGTATAATATATATATAATGGAAGAATCCAGTATAAAAATAATAATAAAACATTTAAAAATATAAAAGTTAATATATTATTGTTATTGGTATTGTTATTTTTATTTGGTGGAGTCCTTTCATCCCATCCATATTTAATTATATTTAATATATTAAGAATATACACTAATATAATAAGGATACTAACTATAAATAACTACACATATTATTCGTCTAATTCTATCATATTTGTAATATGTATACACATATAAACTACTTCAATTCAATTTTGTCTAATATTACAAATATCGCAAGCATGTGTAACGTATAATGTAAAACATATATAAGATTATAGATAATATATTGAAGTGAGTTTATTTCATGAGAGATGGTAAATATTAGTATAATATTAAACATGTGTGTCATGTATGCTTTGAATATACACGATATCAAGTATACATGTAGTTTCTGTTTAGCTATAGTTATAGGTATACCTTAAGGTATATCTATATATAGATAAGTCGAAATACATAACATGCAAATAATATGTATATATCACAATACAGATATACACATATTTAAATATATATATATATATATATATATATATATATATATAAATCAATAGAGAGGTAACCTAATTATAGCCTTCCCTATTTCCGAATACTGACTCTCCTTCATGTTCAGATATATGCTTCCTTCGTTGTATACTGTTACATGCGCTTGTCTATGCTGGCGTATGTGTGTATGTACGTGTGTGTATGTTTATGAATGAGTATGTATTAACTATGCATTGATTACGGACGATATCTAAAGTGGCATACCAATACAGCTAGTTAGCTAAAACTACAGTGTTCTTTACGCGATGCACTTGAACCGTCGGCTTGTTTAGACATTAGCACGAGGCTCGGTTGTATCGTCGTCACACCTATAGGTGTAGCTATAGTACGTGTGAACTGTTGTAATAACGCATTGTTCACGATACACGAGTAGCTAAGCATATACACTCACACACGCACACACACATACACGCATACACACACACATACACGCACCTATACCCATGCTTGTAATGCACATTGATGACGAACACGTTTATCAGAAGTATATATAGATATGTATGTAAACATGTATATAGGTATATAGGTATATAGGTATATATAATATATGTATATATGTATATAGGTATATAGATATATAGGTATATAGTTATATACAGCATCATTATAACCTATAGTTATTACTATAGTATTTAACCACGAGTAAACAATATTGTTATATATATATATATATATATATATATATATATACCTATATGTAATCTAATATAGCAATAGCATATAGTATATACCTTATATCTACTTCTATAGCATATGTAGATAGGTGTTTGCGTTGATATCACATGCCCTGTAATACTGTCGGTTATGAGTCATCACTTACGATACGTGTTCTGATCACGTGACCGAGTGACGTCATCATCAAATAGTAGTATAATAAGCTACAGGGTCACGTGGTATACGTATTCGTATGATATATTGTTGTTGTTGTTGTTGTTTTTATTGTTGTTGTTGTTGTGATTGAGATAGTTCCGTTTCACCGTGGTATATATATAAGATTACGTGATTCAATAGATAGTGCGTTGAAATATGTTGAATTCGAGAGAATATAATGAATATTCTTTAGAATAAGTATGTCACCATAAAATAATAATTAATTATTAAAAAAACTATTAATTTAATAATTATTTTATATAATTCTAAGCTAGTGTATTCTCTATTCGTAATACATGAGCGATATTACAATATTGATATTCTAAACTGTCCTATAATATAATATATGAAATATTTTCAATTTGTCGATACAAAATATACTAAATAAAATAGTTTCTAGTTTTCTTTGACTATTTAATTGACGTATATTAAAAACTAATTGATTCTATCAGAAAAACAGCCATATATTGATAAATTAGTATCAATAATTCAAATACACAATATTTCAAAATAATATATTATATATTTTATATATTTTTAATAAGTCATTTTTTAACTTATTTTTTAAAATATTTATTTAAAAAAAATTATACTTGGGGGTCGTTTTATAAAAAAAACTTAAAAAACTACTGATCTAAAGGCATTGTATATGTATTCATAACTTGTATTAACTAAGTTTATACAATAAATTATATTGTTATTTCTATATATATATAGAAATATGTACTATAGTATCCAGTGGAAACGTTATATCGTGTTATTATACAGCTATAGCTTATACGAAAACTTTGAATTAATTTGAATGTCGAACTTGAATAAGTGTAACGTTACTTTGAAGTAACACCCCCTCCACCAGATACCCGTACAGCACCCTCCGTACCTACACCACCGACAACAATACATTCATTGTGTTCGCTACGTATCGTAATAGCTATTGTTTCATCTCGAACATGAAACACTTTCAGGTCTCAATTGTTCATAACATCGTGCGGATACATCAAACACCATACATAACAACATTCCTACTTACCGTCATACTTCCAACTGATGCTGATTGCAATTAGTTAAGCGTGGCTAGCACGCGCCCAGTAACGGAACAATAACCCTTTGTTCTACCCTCCTTCGCCGGCAATATCGCATTGTTAATATTTGTAATTATGTGACGCCCACTAAACTATATAAACTCGCGTGGTGAAATGTATCCTTCACTCGTTCTAGTAACTCTCAGCTAACATAATGCCTTCCATGAATCTACCCGACGACTTATTCGATGTTTGCCCTCTGCCGTTATCTCAGGTGACCTCAGAGTATCGGCAACCTTTCACCCCGCTTAACCTGTCAGCTGACTTTCAGTACGACGACAATAACATCCGGAAAGATGTAACGAATTCCAGCGGCAGTCTGATGAATAATAATACTAACGAATATATGGTTTTTATGCAATTTTATTATTTACCTTATAATATATATTACCCTTATATATATATTATATATATATAATCACATATTAGTAAAATAAAAAATCTATTATATATCAATATTACAATAAAATATTAATATGATAATATAATACTATAATATATAATACAGTCTGATGATACTTAGTGTATTTATAAATTAAAAAATAATAAAAATAAATTAAGATTATTAACTAATTAAATTAGAATAGATTGTTAATAAAATTAATTATAAATAATGTAATTGTAATTGGTCTTATTGATTCATCAATAATATATAGTTTATCTAGTGTATAGGGTGTCCTTATTCGGACATGGGTACTGAATACGGATACCCCCGTTATCTTTTGAATACACATATTAAAAAACATTTAAAATCAAAATAATATCTATAATCATATAATATTAATATATTGTAATTTTTGAATACAAATAATGAGTCATAAAATGTTAATGACCATTTATTGTTAAAGTACACTATGGACATGTCCATATTAAGTTATTTTCCCCTATATATTTACATTTTTAAATGTTAATTTATATTTAAAATTACATATACATATGTATATATATACATTATTTAAAAAAAAATAACCCAAACTCTATGTAGTATGTTGTACTATTAATATTTTAGTATTTATTTTATTTGTAAATAATATTGTATAAGAGTAAATAATTTTACTCTTATCATAAAGTCCATTTTTCATATTATATATTATATAGTATTACTTTTTCGGATCACTGCATAATCTATTTCTAAGTGCAATTAAAATATAGTATCTTAAATATTAAACATTGCTTTATTTAGTTTATTCGTATAAGTATGTAAATATTTGATAACAGATTTTAGAAGACCCGGGAATTAAAGACTACTCATATTCGAACAAAATGTGCTCCCTGATATGCGCGACGGGAGAACGGACTTCCGGTATACCTCTAACGGTGGCCGTCTCTTTAATCAACGCCACTCTTCGTAATCGATTACGTAACGCTCTGACACGTGACAACAGCGAGCGTCACGCTCTACTGCACATCGAATACAAGTACAGAGTTCAGTCTGCGGCGCTAGAAACCGACCGCTGTAGATGTTTACTACGAAGCGAGGACGCTCTGTCGGTGAACCTGTACTACGATAACGCCCACATATCCATCTTATCGCGACTAGAGGTAGATATCGCCTCCTGCGTCTCCGATAATGTGATATCGACCTCCGACCTCTGCGTTAAAGCGCCGCCTCCGCCTCCGTCTGACTTTGTGGAGCTGTGTCCGCGGAGAACGATAGTTAAACGTTCGAAGCGTGGTGCTAATACGCATGCGCAACTACCGGACATAGCGGTCAGTATTATGACGTCATGGTATCAGGCTAACCGGGAACATCCGTATCCATCGTACGCAGCTTCCGAGGTGATAGCATCTCGAGGAGGAAACATCTCCGTGGAACAGGTGAAGAAATGGTTCGCCAATAAACGAATGCGTAATCGAAACACTAAAACTTTGGCCCAGATAGCCTTGCGAAGAGTTCGTAAATGTTGATATTTGACGTGCGATGTGTTGCATATTGTATATTGTATATTTATATATATATATATTGTATAAAATACACAATGTACCATTGTAACATTATTTATATATAGGATATCCTATAATTTTAATATATTTGTATATATTTCTAACTTACTATATAGTATATGTATATATTATTATTTATTTTATATATTCGTTATATTACCATGTACTATTTGTAAATATTTGTAAATAAACATATAAAATTACTTAATATTTATATCTAGAAATGTTATGAATAGAAATACAAATAATATATATGCTACAAAATATTTATTTACACACAAATATAATTAAGTAGTGTGATTCACTTTATAATACATATATGATTCACTTTATTTATGTTATTAAAACTGATTAAATTTGACCAATGTAAAATTTTAAAATAAATAATGCAACCTATTTAGTAAAAAAAAATATATGTTATGTTATTAATATTATTACAATAAATTAGTCATATTAAAATTCACCTTATTTTTAGAGTTATACACATACTTATGATGTATTACTAACTTTCTAATACAAATGTGGTTATAATACTCGCATTTTAAAGTTATTCCAATTATTATGGTTTAATAATTTCTTTCTAATATGAAATTGATAATAGTTTGTTGAGTAAGTACAGGTAAAGTAATACAGTTTCTTCTAAAATGAGATTATCAGAGATTATCTTGTAATCTATGCCCAAAAAGAAGATAATCTCATGTAATAGAACAAAGATATTTATGAACGTATACGCTACATAAACTTACGATTAAAACAATTAAACAAACAAAATACATTTTAAAATATTGTGCCAACTATAGTTATATACCTATAGGTATATATTTACATGGTAACATAAGAGATGTATCTATAATTATTGTTTCAATTGAAGCTATATAAATTTAGAAATACATAAAAGAATTTTTTTTATATTTTACAATACAGTTAGAACTATATATATATAGTTGAACTTTTTTGATAAGTATAAACGTTGGGGTTTACAATGTTATTTCACTTCCTATTTACTTGTATTGCTAACATTAATTTAATTTCATAAATCATTTATCTGATCAATCCGACATAAAGATAAGTTATACACACTTAATATACACAATTAATACAGTATACAATCCTGTATAAACATTCACTCTATATCCCACACATATTATGTATGTACTTCTATTCATTAAACCACATTTATATTATCATTATTTAAAAAAAAAATATTATTTTGTTTTTAAAATCACTGAATTGTTTACACTAATATTGTTTACATTCTATTATACTGTGTACACATTTTTCTCTATTAATATGTTATATTTATAGCTCATTATTAATCACTGAATTAAACAAACACAAATTCCTAGAAATAATAAATTAGCTAAATTTCTAGTCATAAACTATATAATGGACAATACCACTGCATCATGTACTCACATTAAATCTAGTTTAAATAATATATAAACTGACTTTGTTAACTGATATAGGTGTCATACACATGTACACTATAATTGCCTAAAAGATAATAATTCTTTAACATTTAAATGGAATAATCGCAAAAACCCTCCCAATTATGCTATCCAACTCATGCGTTCGCCTTCATTCTTATACATATGTCCCAAATGTATTACATTTAATAATACGCTGTCACCACCACTTCACATAGCAACACAAATCTCACCACAACCTAATAACGATATAAACATAGATGAACCAATTTCCCAAACCAACACTTTAAATCATATTATGGACAGCATTTCTATCATAAAAGATCAACAAACTTATAACACTAAGATCATAAAAGAACTTATTAAATAAAATAATACTAAGCCCATTCAACCGTTACCCTCTAGATCAATCACTTCAATTAAATGTCCACTGAATAAACACATTCCTCCCCTACTCTCCCTAACGATTACTAAAAAAAACAAAATGTTATAAATAATTTAAACCAATCTCACAACATTATAATTCCTAACAAATACTTTAAACCCATAACATATACAGCATCATCCACATCAAAGTCAGCCTTCCCCATTAATCCTATTCGCCATAAAAAAACAATCTTCTGTACAACTCGAAAATCAAATACGTATTCAACAGTAAAACAAACAACTACGAATTACGTCACTACCACAACAACAAAGTTAATTGGAAACATCTCCCTAACCCCGACCCTTTCTGTTATTAAGAATTGGAGCAAACTCTTCAACAATCGCACATGTATGTATATATATATATATATATATATATATACATTAGTGCTGTAAAATTATTAATTATTAATTATATAGTATTTTAATAATTATTAATTATTCAATTCTAATTTACTAATTAATAATTATTTATCAATACTTATTATTAATTATATATTATTTTAATAATTATATATCAATACTTATTATTAATTAACAATTAATTATATATTATTTTAATAATTATTCAATTCTAATTTATTAACAATAATTATTATTAAGTAATACTAATTAATTGTATATTATTAATTATTAATTATATATTATTTATTATTCAATTATAATTTAATAATTAATAATTAGTTATCAATACTTATTATTAATTAATAACATTGATTATATATTATTTTAATAATTATTCAATTCTAATTTACTGATTAATAATTATTTATCAATACTTATTATTAACTAATAACACTTAATTATATATGTGCGTTTATATACATGTGTAAATATGTATTATGCATTGTTATACAATTACAACTGGTTTACAACTAGGTAAACAAAACTTAATAACAATCTTTAAAACCTAGAATTTTACAATAAATACTTTATTATTTTGATCATTTAATATAAATTATTTATTATAATATATAATATATTATATATATAGTATACAAATATTAAATTAAGTATATTATATACAAATAAATATTATAATATGTATAAATATATAATATAAACATTATTATATGGGAATATGTGTATAAGTTATAATTATAATATATGTATATACATTAGTGCTGTAAAATTATTAATTAATATTATATAGTATTTTAATAATTATTAATTATTCAATTCTAATTTACTAATTAATAATTATTTATCAATACGTATTATTAATTATATATTATTTTAATAATTATACATTAACAATTAAGTATATATTAATAATTATTAATTATATATTATGTTAATAATTATATATCAATACTTATTATTAATTAACAATTAATTATATATTAATAATTATTAATTATATATTATTTTAATAATTATTCAATTTTAATTTACTAATTAATAATTATTTATCAATACTTATTATTAACTAATAAAAATAAATTATATATTAATAATTATTAATTAATAATTATTTATCAATACGTATTATTAATTAATAACAATTAATTTTATATTATAAATTATTAATTATATATAATTTTAAAAATTATTCAATTCTTATTTACTGATTATTAATTCTTTATCAATACTTATTATTAATTAATAACAATTAATTATATATTAATAATTATGAATTATATATTATTTTAATAATTATTCAATTTTAATTTACTAATTAATAATTATTTATTAATACTTATTATTAACTAATAACAATTAATTATATATTATTTTAATAATTATTCAATTCTAATTTATTAATTAATAATTATTTATCAATAATAATTTTTTAGTAATAATAATTAATTGTATATTAGTAATTATTATTTATATATTATTCTATTATATTATTCTATTAATAATTAGTACGCGCTATAACTTATAAGTTAGGTGAATATTCTATATTTAACTATGACTCATTGAAACATGAATAATGATCATAATTCAATTATAATTATTCAATTATAATTTGCTAATTAATAATTATTTATCAATACTTATTATTAATTAATAACAATTAATTGTATATTATTAATTATTAATTATATATTATTTTAATAATTATTAATTAATAAAGTATTTTAAATTTTACAGCATTAATATACATATATATATATATATATATATATATATATATATATATGTATATATATACACGATTTATTTAGTATCACTATATACCAGTATACCGCCACTTAATTATTATAAATAAAATATATTTTAAAACTTTTAAAAATGTTTAACAATATTCTTTAAGGGCATCCTAGTATCATCAAAACTAACGCCGATATTTACATGTAAATATGTTCAAGATCATCTCCGTTATCGCCCTAGATGTCTTCCGTATGCAATCCGCATCATGCAATTGCCTCCCGTATCGTCTTTCTGTATGCCATGTATCTACACTTGTTTGCCAGCTTCTAGTCCGACAAATTGAATAGTCAAGATGCATAAGTTAGAATTTAGTATACACATATAAATATCATAGTGTCATGATAATTGATTTATTAATATACAATTTATAATTTCAGGATAATTAAGATAATCAGTAGTTTTCTTCTGCTTGGCTAGATGAATATCTTCATGAATATGTTCAAGATCATCTCCGTTATCGCCCTATACGTCCTCCGTAAGCTATCCGGGATCGCCTCCAGTATCGTCTTCGTGAATGCCATGTATCTAAACTTGTTGGCCAGCTTCTAGTCCGACAAATTGAATAGTCGAGATGCATTTTCTGTACGGATTTCATGTAACGTAAGGAAAACGGAATTGGTGTGAACACCCTATTAGATCTAATTGTCTGATTATTATTATAATTAACCTAATATAATTACAGCACTACGCGATACCTATCACTGCTGTCACAAGTTGTGTTACCTGTTACCTGTTACCTAATTGGTTTAGGCACTTCCATCAACTTTCAAGTATCTGTTATAATAGTTGTGACTCAGAAGTTGTGACTGGTATAATAGTTATGACTCACAAGTTGTGACTGGTATAATAGTTGTGACTCAGAAGTTGTGACTGGTATAATAGTTGTGACTCACAAGTTGTGACTGGTATACTAGTTGTGACTCAGAAGTTGTGACTGGTATAATAGTTGTTACTCAGAAGTTGTGACTGGTATAATAGTTGTGAGTCACAAGTTGTGACTGGTATAATAGTTATGACTCACAAGTTGTGACTGGTATAATAGTTGTGACTCAGAAGTTGTGACTGGTATAATAGATGTGACTCACAATTTGTGACTGGTATAATAGTTGTGACTCAGAAGTTGTGACTGGTATAATAGTTGTGAGTCACGAGTTGTGACTGGTATAATAGTTGTGACTCAGAAGTTGTGACTGGAATAATAGTTGTGACTCACGAGTTGTGACGGGTATAATAGTTGTGACTCACAAGTTGTGACTGGTATAATAGTTGTGAGTCACGAGTTGTGACTGGTATAATAGTTGTGACTCAGAAGTTGTGACGGGTATAATAGTTGTGACTCACAAGTTGTGACGGGTATAATAGATGTGACTCAGAAGTTGTGACTGGTATAATAGTTGTGAGTCACGAGTTGTGACTGGTATAATAGTTGTGACTCAGAAGTTGTGACGGGTATAATAGTTGTGACTCACAAGTTGTGACGGGTATAATAGTTGTGACTTAGAAGTTGTGACTGGTATAATAGTTGTGACTCAGAAGTTGTGACTCACAACCATTATCAGTAACCAACGTATCTATGCATGACACGTCAGTGTCTTATTTTCTTGCCAGTCTAATAACGCTTATATACAAAACCCTCAATCAATCTCTTCACAATATAACAGTTAGTATACTTATACCTATAGGTTACCTTCATTATTATTGTATTATATGACGCCGATAAACATATGATGTTTTGTAGTCAATAAACTATTTAATAATAATAAGTAATGTACTTATTATACCTAATATCGCTCATATTTGTATAGTTAACTTTCAATGTTTAATATCAATATTATATACAATTATTAATTTTAAATTAAATTAAATTCACAATAATTAATAATTATCAAAATTGTAATATTTGTAAATTTATAATATAATAATGTATTAAATATTTAGTGTTAATAATATAGACATGAATACTTCATTTATTTATTTCATTATTACTTTTATAATATATTCTGAAACTGCTAACTGGGTATGTAATATGTATTACTATTACTTAGATTAAAATATTGTATCAATATTGTATCAATATATACATATATATATATATATATATATATATATATATATATATATATATATACGTGTGAATGTAATGATATGTAGCAATCACTAACATATGAACATGTTGGTCTCTTCGCTTTTACGAAGAGAAAGTAATAATAATAAAATAAAAATGTATACATGAATAATTGTTACGATACAAAATTGGTAATACCAAAGCCCTTTAATGAAGGCATTTGTTAATACTAACAATACGAAGTTAACACGACATATAAATAAAGAATTCAGAAATACGAAGTGGTATAGAGATTAGAACTAGATAGTAAATACGAAGTAATGGTAAGGAATGTATCGTTTGTGGCCGGCAGCTTATATGTGTCCGTGTTAGGGGTATCGGAGTTATCATTTATGTTTTAGCAACAAATAATAATACATAAATAAATAAGCGACAACATAATATATAAGTAGGATACTATACTTACCTATACTTACCAATACTTATATAACACAATAAGATTGTTAGATTAATAAACGTGAACATGATATAATAAATATGTATATTAGTATCTCCTTTCCGATCTACGTTATAGGATACTATGACTTATACAGGTTATAAATAATTATTTTACAATGGTAATTGCCATAGAACTGGTATTCATGAATGAATGATAAAATGGTAATTAATAATTAATCAAGGTGAATTCAGTATACTAAACGTAATAATAATAATTTACAAGTGTAAACAATATTAAGAAATAGCATTAACTTAATATTAATTAACGAAAAGTATTATTAATATAATGTTATGTATATAACCATATCTATATTAATATACATATATATATATATATATATATATATCAATTTGGTGTAATTGAATACCTGATCTAATAGTATTTTAACTATTATTATACTAATACATATATTATATGTAATCGTTATATAACACTAATACTTAATTAGATGATGTACCCTTTCATAATATAATCTATTATAGGAAAATTGCGTGGCTGATGACGTAGATGAGCAAGGAATGCTAAGAGAATATGCAATTAACACGACAGCATACGCTTATGTTTGCAGTGAAAGAATGATCAGAACACTGCATAGTAAATCGGCCTATGTTAAAGATACAAATGCAAACAATGAATTTTTGATTTTATTCTCGGTATCATTTAATAAAATCATACATATACCTGAGAATCTATTTACAAAATTGATAAATCTAGTGAACATTCACTTCAGGGACAATTTGATTTCTATAATAAATAGTTATGTTTTTAAAAATAATAAAAAGCTGCAATATATAGAACTATCTTTGAATAAAATATCTGTGTTTAATTTAGAATTAAATACATTTCCTCATTTGAGAAGATTTGCTATAAATACTAATCGCCTAACAGTACTGAAAGAAAATCTATTTAAAAATTTCATAAGCAAAAATAACACGTTAGAAATATATGATAATAAGTTTATATGTGATTGTGATATGGACTGGTTGCCTAATATGACGGGTCAAATTAAATCAACAATAATTATAAAAACGGATATTTGCTCGGGTTCATTATATGGAATCACCGTCGAGTGTTTCATTAAGAAGACATCTACATATGGAAAATGCGTTGTAGAAACAGTACCAATCTGCAATAATGGCTAGTAATAAGTAGTATATATATACGTATATATAATTAATTAGTTTACATTAAGATATAATTAACCGTATTATATATAATTACAATATAATACAACTAGTTAAACTATCTGATATATCTTATGATATTAATAATGACTCATTAATAATGACTCACTAATTAGTAATTTAGGTTGAACACCAATACTAAATGTATTTTCTGCATTTCATTTCTCATCTAAATTGATATCAGTGATATCTATGTTTAGTACCGTAAGGTAGCCTTTTCGAACTTAAGTTGTTCACTGTAATATTCAGTCCGTCTATTATTAATATGCTCATCAACTGTAACTTTAGTCCACTTCGTTTGTTATCTATATCCACATTGTTTTCTATTTTTCGTGATAACTTTAACTACACCATGTATACTTTCTTTGTTTTATAATAATTGCTAATGGTATTATTTATTTGTTGATATCAGTCATCGAGCTATTTTTAGATCGCTTCTTTCGTGTGCTTATTTACCAGTTTTTAGAAAATGTCTGCACTCCAATTGATACGAATACTGGTTTTAGAGTAAGTATTTCTATACATACCTTCAAGATATATCTTCATACATATATGTTCATTATAACACAATATAATATATCATCTATGTAAATCACTAATGAGTTATTTATTAGTTAAACAATAATATCATTGAAGTTATTCGTAATCATTACAATAACCGTATTATCACACTCGTTACAATTATAATAATAGTATATATATATATATATATATATATATATATATATATATTAGATGTCATATCATTTAAGAGTGGTATTGTGTCACCTTCCAACTTTTATAGATTATATTTCATTCCAGTGTTTTTTCTTTCGAATTAATTTGTATATGAATTTTAAATAACATTGTTACCAATATATGAACGATTCCTATATCGGATGTATTAGAGTGTTCTTTGTGTGTTTCTAGTGTATTACATTTATAAATATATACTTACAATACTTAGATGTATATATACAACTGTATATATATATATATATATATATCCCGAACTTTTTGATGTAATACATATTAGTTCTACTAACCATTGGTCATGCTTCAAACTTCCATCTCAGAAAGTAGTATTCTCGTTACTGAATTCTCTAAAATCTCACTTTCCATTAGATCCTGTTCCATTATGCCTATTTCACTCCATCTCTCCTTATCTCATTGGTTTTATTACAGATATAATCAAATTGTCTCTTATCACTGTTGTTGTACCACAATCGATGAAATACTCACATATAACACCATTACTCAAGAAACCTACTTTAGATCACTCCAACTTAGCTAACTACAGACACAACTCTCATCTATGTCAAAGACTTTGGAACGAGTAATCTCTTCACAGCTAATACAGTATATTACTTCCAATAATATTGTCGATTTCTTTCAAAGCGCTTATCTCCCTCACCGTAGCATTGAGACAGCCCTACATATTATCATAAGTGCAATTATCTTATCCCTCGATGCCAAATGTCCTTGTTATTTTATTCTGTTAGATTTATCGTGTGCCTTTGACTCTCTTAATCTTCAAATTATTTCGTTTCGTCTACGTGATATTGGTATTAACGGCCAAGTTCTTAACTGGTTCAATTCAATTGTATCTAATAGATCTTCATCTGTAAAAATTAATTTTTCGTTGTCTGTACCTTTTGTTCACTCCTGTGGTGTTCCACAAGGCTCTGTCCTTCGTTCCATTCTATTCATAATTTATATATTACCTATTAAAGCAATATTTCTCAAATTTCCTCACATAGATTATCATCTTTATTCTGATGATATCCAAATATACACATCCTTCCCGCCTTCCATCGATCCTGAATCCATTCAGTTATCTATTTACAACTGCATTACTGAATTAACTAAATGGTTTGCTAATAACTCAGTTTCACTAAATATTTCTAAAACTGATACTATTATTTAATCTCGTCCAAGTTCTCCTTTAAATATAACACATCCGTTTTTACTCTCTCTTCCCACTTCCCAATCAGTAACTAGACTCAGTATTACTTTAGACACTCACTTCAATGTCACAGCGCAAATAGTAAATATTATACGTACTGCTAACTCTATCTGTACAACATTAGAAAGACGCGTAATAAACTAACTTTTAACTTAACCAAGTGCCTTATTCATGCTCTTGTGTTTAGTAGACTTCGGTACTGTTGTTCCTTATTTACTACCCTACCTCTTCATGTATTGCACAGACTTGAAACTATTCAGCGTCGTGCAGTAAGATTCCTCTATAAACGTAAACGTCGAACAATGGTTTCCGTCTCATCTCTGATGCATTCGCTTGGATGGTTAAAGTTCCGGCTAGTTTGCAAGTTCCGTCTCCTTTGCATAACGCATCGAGCCATCTATCGAGCCAGCCCTAAATATCTCGCAAATGTTATTACTATACGAACGGACTATCGACCTCGTCGTATTGGCTCGATTATGATGCTCCATCAACCTATCACTACGACAGTATACGCCGAATCGGCATTTGCAGTCGTAGCTCCCAAATGTTGGAATGCATTGCCAGCTGACATCAGATCAACCGAGTCTGAACCTTTGTTTAAACGTAAAGTATATCATTATTTTATTTCTTTATAAATGTATAATTTAATATTGTTCTTTTTCTTTTATATATATATATATATATATATATATATATATATATATAGATATATATATATATTGTTCTTGTTATTGTTCTTATATATTTATGTTCAAATTGTTATTTCCTTCATTATTATATTATATGACTCCGATAAACATATGATGTTTAGTAGTCAATAAATTATTTAATAATAATAATAATAATAATAATAATAATATATGAAATGTAATTAATACCTAATGTATTAACCTGTTAACCTGTGCCGTCGAGTCGTATCCGACCCCTGGCGACATCCATGACAGCAGCTCTCCAACTCCTCCTACACCTTGAGGCTCGGATCATGTTATAGATAGTACCATGGAAGTTTTTCTTTATGCTATATAGCCATCTTTGCCGTGTTCTCCCTCTGCTTCTATAACCCCCCATTCTTCCTACCATCACTTCATATTCCATTCCGCCTGCTCTTATAACATGGCCAAAGTAACATAATGATGCCTTGACTATCCTTGACTCAAGCGTCCATTCTGGTTTTATATTGTCAATAACCCATGCATTTGTCTTTCTGTCGATCCATGTTACTATTAACAGACGTCTCCAACACCATCACTCAAAAGCATCGATCATCTTTCTCTCAAGCTTTCTCATTGTCCAAGATTCTGCTCCGTATAAGACTATAGGGAAAACTAAAGCTTTTACAAGCCTGATCTTTGTTCTGAGGGTAATTCCTCTATCTTTCCAGATTTTCGTTAGTCATCCCATTGCAGATCTACCCATTGCTAACCTTCTGCGTATTTGCTTCTCACAGAATCCATCCTTGGTTATTAGAGATCCCAAGAAAATAAAGTGCGATACTACTTCAATATGCTTTCCATCTACTACCATTTCTCCTCGGTCTTCAGACATCATTACTTTAGTTTTACCTACATTTAGATCTAATGTATTAACGCAATGTATTTTCATACAACAATATTTTCATTGTTTTATTAAATTACATACAATATAGTAGTTTGCTTTTACTTAGCCACATAGATATGTATAGAATTTAAAATAAATATATCTTATTTCTTTGTTATATATTAGTGATACACATTTTGTTTTTAGCAAATAATTTTAAACATACAATTTTAAATTTTAAAAGTGTATATTTTATATAAATTTATATTATAAGCAACACATTTTCCCGAAAATTAACCCTATTTAAGCAATACCTCCTATAACCTCGGTTATAGAAGGTTATAGGAGGTTATATGAGGTTATATGGGGTCTTGATATAGGTGGCGCTGTAAATGTATTGTACCAACATCGAAGTACACGATTTCGTATAAGTGTTATATCATTCATTAGACAAATATATATGTATGTATTTATATGTATTATTCGTATTATAAATATAACAAATAGTAATACTATGTTTAGGGTCAGATAAAGAGTCAGATAAAGATAAATCTTTAGATAATATTCACTATTATATAATAGGTTAGTGTTCTGATATGTGTTAGCATACTATAATATATTTATATTATATAAATAATACATATAATCGTTAATATCATATACAGTATAATACTATTTAAACAAATATTTGTTATATATATTTATATTTTATTTTATATTTAATTGTTAACAAATATTTATTAATTAATCATAAAAACATAAATACCTTATATTTTTTTATAACATATATTTAAGTTTTGTATTATTGTATTAATGTTTATTATATAATATTATAATTAATAAAATATAATAATATAATGTAATAATATAATAATGTAATATAATATAATATTATTAATTACTATATTATTATAAACGAACATATAATGTTGTAGCAAGGACATTGGACATATCCTTGGTAATAGTTATCTTAATTTGTTCCATAGAGTTGGTGTATTTAAAAAAAATAAGATGTTTTGAAAGTTATATAACAAAATGGTTGTATACAATTGTGAGTAATATTCTATAGAAAAAGATCTATATCCCTACCATATTAGTATACATTACTTTTTAAATGGTTACAAATATACAAGTAATTTATTTATAAAATAGCGAAACGTAAATAATATATTATAATCATACACTCACTTAAGTTATATAGGGATAACATTTTATGTGTATTGAAAGTGGAACTGTAATACAGTGGTATGTTCAATATAAGCTATAGAGATGTATAATTATTTATAACAAAGACCCTAGGCTCAATATAATATATCATACGAAACGAGACAAAATATAGTTTTATTAAAATAGATTTGTTTATAAAATAATAGATTTTATTTTAGCCATATAGGTACAAATTCCATAAATAATTATTTTATTTTCAATTGTATATGAAAATCAATCTTATAAAATGCATTTATAGACATACACATCTGTATATGTTTTACTGGTTACTTATTTACTAGTGGTTTTCAAAAGTGGAGGGGTGGGGGTTATTGCCCACACTGTATACAATGGAAATGTACTGTCATACATTATTTAGGAGCTATTTTATAAATAAATTATAGGTTTTACTATTAAGCGAATTACAAACATGTGAGAAACTAGAGATAATAATTTATCCCTAATGACATTGATCTTACATCCACATTCATGTATGCAATTCGAGAATTGTAACTGTAAATATATCCTTCATATAGGTTGTAATTGTTAATACTGATTTGACATGAAAGTTACATTCCATTTACTGGGGAACTAATCAAATATATTAATTGTAGATCTATATTATAATTATTTACATTTAGATATGATAGATAATTCTATAAAAATGATATTTAATAGATTAAAATTATTAAAAATAAATTCAATATTTGGTATAATTATCACTTTAAATTTTTATATGATCTAATTATTATCAAATATTTATATTATATAGTAATACTTGTCATTAGAAACGCATACATCATTTGTATTATTTGTAATATAGGATAAAAGAGTAAAGTACTTCATATTTAATTATATTTAAATGTAATAATGTATTTACTTTACTTTAATTGTATTTAATATATTTATATATATATATATATATATGTAGCAGACTATCGTCAAATATAGGGTGAATTAAAGATATTGCACTTGTGTATATTTGTGTAACCTAATTCGATATGGCCATCTAGCGGTATTAGTATGATTATAAGAATTTTCTATATTTATTGTAATTGTAAATAATAAATTATATACAATATACATGTATATTGTATCATAATATGTATTGACATGATTTTAAAATGATAATATAATTATATAACAATATAATTCACTGATTAGTTATATTTAATATAAACAAATAAAATAAATGATAAATATATTGTTATAAATCATATTATTAAAAAAAAACATGTATTGTATTGTTATGAATTTAAACTTATGTATATTATTATAAAACAAGAACATAAACTAATTAGTAATTGTGTAATTTAATGTAAAAAATAAATATATAATATAAATATATATTATTTATAAATTATAATATTAAAAAAAAACTACATGTAATGTATTATAATTTGTATTATATTTGAATGATTTTAAATGTATGTATATAATTAGAAAACAAGAAATTTAAATAAAATATCACATGATATAACATTTCATATAATATATCGCCATCTAGTGTTAATAGTCCGATTATATTAAATTGTAAGGTACTAGAGATAGATAAGGAGTGCAATATCTTTACTTCACAATATCTTTGCTATCGTCTTATATATTTTCAATGCAGTTGTTTTTAAGTTAATATTATATATTTTTAATTAGTTATTTTATTTAGTTGTGTATTATGTAATAATTATAAATGTTAATTTCGTCTAGTGATTTTTGTGTTTTTAGTTAATGTTATTTAGTTTATTATATATTTTTAATTGGTTATATTTTTGTTTTCTTTTATGGAATGTTGATTTTATGTATATTGATTTTTGTGTTTTTTTATTTAGTGTTATTTAGTTTATAGAATTGGTTAGACCAATGCACCGTCGCGTAGAAATAGTATAATCTGAATTATATTAGATTTAATGATATTATTTCATTTTTGATTATACCTTGACACGTGGAGGTTTGTAAAACATTATATTGTATTATTCCATATTGTAATTCTGTATATATTTTAAACAGCATTATGGTATGGTTTTTTGATTTATAAATAGAATGTAAAGGGTAAATACAACGTTCCTCTATCATTTTGAGTGGTGTTATATTGCAAACAATTATTTCGGCCACTCATTATTACATATATATATATATATATATATATATATATATTTATGTATTTTTTAAATAATATATTGGTAAGAAATTATTGTTGTTTTGTTGAATTACTTGTTCTTTTATTTAAATAATATTTTTCAAATGTGGTTACATCTTTTTAATTATTTTGTTAGTTTATATAAGGTTATCCAGTTGCCTATTATTTGTATCATATAGTTGTATCATTATTTTCCATTCTCGAATAATTTACCGGGTAGAAATAGATAAGCGTTGTTTTTTTTCTACCCAGTAGTTCGACTAGCGATCGCTACACATTCTGAGTTGAGTTATACATATTTATATACATTATTTATTAAATTTATTAATTTAAACTATATAGGTTGAGTGAGGACTAAGTGAGGACATCATTTCTATTGTTAATGAACTGTATTACAAACATAGACATTAGAATTACACCCACTTCTAATGTCTATGTTTACAAACGATACGAAGATATCGTATGCGCTTTACAAAACATTTCACAAAAATATCTCAGTTTTCTGTTATCATTGCAGTTATACTTAGCATCTCCTCATATTAGCATTACCATGCACGTAATATCGACACCCTATATATCACCTAAAATATAAATCCAATCAAAAAATAATTAATGTATAAAATGTTAATCAATATAATTCTAATTTATATAAGTAAAAATTTTTTTGTAATATTTACATTTGTTTAATTATAAACACTTCTTTTTTTTTACAACTATAAATTTATGAAATTTTTGAAGTACAATATCGATTCTCAATCATTTAAAAATGTAGGTATTTTAAATATTTTAAATAAATATATAGATCTAATTATATTTTACGATATGCCGAAAAGATTTTTCATAATTGTTTACAAAGTTATTAACTTTTACCGAAACAACATACATTTTCATAATACCGACACACTAATTGCATGTAATATCGACACCCCTGTTATCTTAGAGTTAAACAAACTAAATTAAATTTTAAAATTGCTATTATATGTATATATCTACTTAATACTTATAAATAAATTTGGAAATATTTAATTTAGAAATAATAAAGTTATGGTGATTTATAGTTATGGTATCGGTATTAGAGTACTCTCCCCTAGTGTTAATATCTTATATACGTAAATATATATATATATATATATATATATATATAATAAAATATATATAATAATAAATAATACAATTTTAGGAGCAATCATTATATGTGTATTATTACTTAATGTTTCTGTTATCGCTTATAAAAATAATGCCAGGTTAATTATTATATATATATATATATATATTGTCTCTATACTAGGGGAAAGTAACCGAATACGGATATCCTCGGTATCTCAAAAACCATAAATCCTACAAAAAAATGTTCAATTAATAAAATATTCATAATTATATAAATAGTCTAAAAAGGTATTTTTTATTTTTTATTTCTCAAAATATTGTTGATATATCCAATAAACTGATTTTTTTATTACGTTTTTAAATTTATGAAGAAAAAAATTCAACTTAAAACCTTCTCAAGAATATACAAATGTATAGATATAAAATATAACATTAAATTATTAAAAAATAAAGCATTATAAAATTATATATATAATTTCTAAATTTGTTATCAAATATTCATTAAGTTATAAGCATATATCTAGAGGTCATATAAGTTCCTAATACGGACACTCTAGATGTCTTAATATGGATACCCTATAACCAATCAGCGCGCAACGTATGAAATATTCTGACATTTATAAAAATCGCGTGCGTTATAATATTAATATCACCAATAAAGATAAATTTAAAAAAAATATTATTTTGATACTTAACTTGTATTATTATTTAAAAAATAATAAAAATAAATAAATTATTAACTAATTAAATTAGAATAAATTGTTCATAAAATTAATTATAAATAATGTAATTGTAGCTTGTCTGATTGATTCATCAATAATATATAGTTAATCTAGTGGTATATAGGGTGTCCGTATTATAACACAGGGTGTCCGTATTCTGACATGGGTACCGAATACGGACACTCCCGTTATCTATGGAATTATAAGATTAAATAAAATTTAAAAATCACAATAATATCTATAATCATAAAATATTAACATATTGTAATTTTTGAATAAAAATAATGAGCCATCAAATGTTAAGACCATTTATTGTTATAGTGTCCGTATTAGGTTACTTTCCCCTATATGTGATATATAACTATAACTACTATAGTATACTATTATATATATATATATATATAATTATAATTACATATGATATCATCTTCAATTAACATATAAGTATAAATAAAATCTATTATTTAGAAAAGAAAAAAAAGTTGTACATGATAATAAATCAATGTTAGTATTTTAACTTGTCACTGACGTCATTAAAGTTTAATATATTAATTGTGATCTTAATTGTGATCTTAATATTATGCTGTATCAATATGACATCCCAATATTTATAATATAATATTACATGTAATAATACATGTATAACATGCCTATATATGGACCGCGTAAATGTGTACCGCAGTTACCATTATACCTTGTTATTGTTCATATACCGATATAATCAATTACTATACTTAATCATTTTACTTTTTGTACCGCTATACTCAAAATTTATATCAGCAAAATATAACAAATATCGACAAAAACTTTGATATCGGTAATTAAATCAATACAAAAATATTCGTTTGAGTTATCATTTATTTTAATGTATTTTAATGTTTCACAATTATTAAATTGTAAACATTAAATCTAAATTTCTAGAGATCAAAAATAAATTTAAACAGTAACACCACGAAATCAGTTAACGTAATTTCACAATGTTTTCATAAATTCACGATATATTTCAATCATATCGTAGAACATGATTTGTAACAATTTAATGAATTTATATTGACAAAATTGTATAATAAATACATATGTATACATGTACATCTACGTTGAAATGTACATTTTATATATATATATATATATATATATATATATATATATATATATGTTATATGCGCTACGCTTGTTTTATATATCTAATATAGATGTTTAAGTACTGACTGTATTTCTAGAAGTGACTTGTTGAATTTAGGATATGACTTTTATCAAATCATTCATGCATATCAACAATGGAAACAGGAATGCATATGATACGCTACAGTGCACACACTTGTATAATACTAATAATATACCTTACAACATCCACCCACTACCTAAGAAAAATAGTGACCACACTATTTGTTTATAAAAAACATTATATATATATTTTTTTTTTTTTTTTTTTTTTTTAACAAAATTACTAACCATAATATATATGCCATTACCTAAAAGTATAACCTACACAATCCTAAACTATAACTAAAACTAAACCTTAATCCTTGGTTACTCTTAAATTGATCCTATTTTCCACCCTACATGTCTGGCCAAATTTAATTTTATAGGCAGAAGTACCTTTAACTCTACCTTCAACTTCCCATTTTTCCTCACCCCAAATATTTTCTAATTTCCGTCTACCTAATTTACGTTTTTTTATTCTAACTATAGTCCCAGCCTCTAATTCGTCTTCTTTCTTTTTGTCATTTATTTTTTTTCTAGTTAATTCTATTCTATGTTTTACTTTACTGCCGATTTCTCCCATTTTCTGCTTCGTCTCCCATAACCAATCACTGTCCGTGCCTCTCCCATACCTCTCTAATCTTAAATCCACTGGTAATTTTTCTTCACGTCCAAACATTAAAAAAAATGGAGAAAACCCTGTTGTCGCATGAGGCATAATATTATACGCATGAATCATTTTGGGTAAATGAATCGGCCATTTGGACTTTTCTTCCGTACACAAAACTCTTAATAAATTAATAATAGATCTATTCATGCGTTCGCATTGTCCATTACCTTCTGGATGATAAGGACTAGTCCTACTTTGGTTAATATTAAATAACTTACATATTTCCCTAACTACTTCCGCTTGAAAATTACGTCCTTGGTCGGTATGTATTCTCTCCGGAGTCCCATAACAATAGATCCACTCATTCATTAATATCTTAGCTACCGTAATTGCTAACTGATTTCTAGTAGGAATAGCTCTAGTAAACTTAGTATATGAATCGGTCATTACTAATATACTCTCTCTTCCATCTGAGGATTTATCAATATTAACGAAGTCTAGAAACACTAACTCCAATGGTCTAGTTGCACCTAAATATCCCATATCTATTTTAGGATTTCTACCCCCTCCCTTAGATACTTGACATATTTCGCACTTATCTATATACTCCTTAATATCTCTATATCTACCTACCCAGGTATACTTTAGACTGATTCTCGCTACCGTTCTATCTATACCCTGGTGACCATTGGCATCGTGTACCCCTTGTAAGATCTCCCTAATTAACTCACGTGGAACTACCAATACCTTATCACCATTTTTCCTATTCTTATATAGAACTCCTTCTTCTATTATGTAGTTATCATTATTTATTGACCCACTTTCTAAATGTTTTATTATCTCTTTTAACCTATGCTCCTCCATTTGCATCTCCCTTATCTTCCCTTCCTCTATGCCTGCTATTATACTAATATCATTGATCTCTAGATCATCCTCATATAATCTTTTGAAATCATCCCCTTCTACCTCATTATTCTCCTCACATCTCCTAGATAACGCATCTGCTACTATATTTGTACTACCTGTTCTATATTTAAAACGTATTGGAAATGGCGCTAGTCTTGATACCCACCTCTGCTCTAAAGCTGTTAACTGTTTCTTATTTTCTATACACGCTACAGCGCTATTATCTGTAAATATTGTACACTGTTTAGCCCCCATTAAGTAATGTTTAAATTTATCAGTTACCGCCCATACTACGGCAAGAAACTCTAGTTTCTTAGCCGAGTAATTAGCTTGATTTTCTTCTCCTGCCTTTAATGATCTACTAGCATATGCAATTACCTTCCTCTCCCCATCTATCACCTGGATAAGAACAGCACCTAAACCAATATGTGATGCATCTGTCTCTAATATGAATGCTTCCTCGAATCTAGGTAATGCTAATATTGGTGCACTACTTAACTTATCTTTTATCTTCTGCATCGCTCTTTCACAGTCATCATCCCACTTAATATTTACCCGTCTACTCATTCTCTTACTTATACTACCTACCCCTGCCTCAGATTTCGTTAATTTTAATAATGGATGTACAATCTTAGTATATCCTTCTATAAACCTACGATAATATGATCCTACACCCAAGAATGACCTTAACTCCTTCAAGTTCTTTGGCCTTTTCCACTCTATTATCGTCTTAATCTTATCCGGTATCGTTCCTATCCCTTTATCTGATATCTTAAAGCCTAGAAAATGTATTTCATTTATAAATAATCTACATTTCCCTGTATTTAACTGAAATCCAGCTTCTTCCAACCTCATCATTACAACTTCAATATGTCCTAAATGTTCCTTCCATGTCTTAGAATAAACTAATATATCATCTAAATAACATACTACAAATTTATACATCTCTGATCTAAATAAGTTTGATATTACTCTCTGAAATGTAGCTGGAGCATTGGTTAAACCAAATGGCATTCTAGTAAACTCGTAGAGTCCCCACGGGGAACTGAATACTGTTTTAAATTGATCCTCTTTTACTATTTTTATCTGGTGATATGCTGACTTTAAATCGAAAGACGAAAATACTTTAGCTCCCCCTAGTGCCTCTAATGAATCATCTATCCTAGGAATTGGATATGCATCCTTAATAGTCTTATTATTCAGCTGCCTATAGTCTACACATAATCTAATTTCTCCTGTACCCTTTTTTACTACCACTAGTGGACTTGCATATTCACTATTGGACTTAACTATTACCCCTCCCATCTCCCACTTAACAATCTGATTCTTCACTGCCTCTACCTGGGAAGGTATTATTCGTCTATAAGGTTGAGCGACCGGTATTTTGTCTATTGTTCTAATACTGTGTAATCCTACTTTAGCAGAAGCTAATCTATCATTATTTAAAAAAAATATTTTTCTATATTTATAAGTTAATTTTTCTATGCTCTCCTTAAAAATTCTATTTTTACACCCTATATAAACTTTTACTATCTCCTCATTATTAATACTAACACTACTTATTCCATTTGATACCCTACTTCTTATATGAATTCCCCTACTCACTCCAGTAATCGATATAACCCCATAAGTCTGTAAAATATTCATACCTATTATAAACAATCCCTTAATATTAGTTACTATGAAACCTACCTTCTCACTCTTCTTACCCCATAATATAATATCCGTTATTACTTGTCCCCTATAGTCTAATTTAGTGCCATTTGCTGTTTTTAAATCAACTTTTGGGTTTACAGGTATTACTTTCAAGTCTAATGACCTTACCATCCCATCTGATATCACTGAAACCTGACTACCTATATCTATTAAACATTCAACTACCATCCGATTTATTACTACCTTTTCCCTAGGACATCTTCCTATTAACCTATTATTATTACCTATTTCCCTTGTACCCCCCTTTATTTTCCAGGCATTCGCCCCTTTCCTAGTTGCCTGATCTACTGGAAAGGTTGGCGGTTTAAATTCCTATTCCTACACCATCTACTAGTATGTCCTTCCCCTCCACATGTAAAACATCTAACTCTGTCTGTCCAGTTACCTCTTAATCTACCTTCCAACTCAGTATTCCTCCTCTCTAATATTTGTATACGTTCCTCCAACCTACTACCATCATTCCCTCTATTAGTTACTTCACCTATTACTTTATTAGTTTCTATCTTATAGCATATACCACCCTCCTTCACATTACTCATAGATTCAAACTCCCTCGCCATTGAGCGTATTTCAGAAAAACTTTTTTTTTTTCCTGATATTAATAAATATCGCCGTAATTCGCAGTCAAATACATTTGTTTTGAATGAATCTGTCATTAGCCCCTCCCACCCATCTACATCCTCTTTCAAACTTAACCCTAATTTTAATATAGCATCTATAAACATAGTAATATTCTCCCCTTCTCGTTGTTTCCTATCAACTAAATCATGTAACCTCTCACCCCGTGACCTCCTACTACTACATCTCTCCCTTAAACTATTAAATATATGCTCTTTATTTAAAAGTTTATTGCCTAACATTGATAATTCTAATTTTGCACCACCTCTTATATGATATAAAATATACCCTGCCGCATCCTCACCCTTATGCCCCAATAAATCTACACATTCCTCAGCTCTTGCAATCCACTCACCAGCATCTGTACCCTCATTAAAATAATCTAGTTTAACATATGCTAAATCTTTCTTAGCAGGTCTACCTACTGGCTTACTATCTTCTCCCATATCTTCTATATCCCTCTTATAACTATGTTTAATTACGTAAATAAACTAAAAATATTATTTTAAAAATAATATTTTATTATCTAAAATAATATTTTATTATACAAGTGTATGCAAAGTAACAATATCAATACACAAACCTGTTATCCTATGTTGTATTTCAATTTCTTCCTCTAGCCACTGGTCCTAGTCAGCACTGGATACCGCTGTCACCAATGTTATATGCGCTACGCTTGTTTTATATATCTAATATAGATGTTTAAGTACTGACTGTATTTCTAGAAGTGACTTGTTGAATTTAGGATATGACTTTTATCAAATCATTCATGCATATCAACAATGGAAACAGGAATGCATATGATACGCTACAGTGCACACACTTGTATAATACTAATAATATACCTTACAACATATATATATATATATCAATATAAAATATATCTAGTATTATAAACAATTAATCATGTTTAACATTATATTTATTACATCATCATAATAAATGTTATCAATAAAAACTCTAATTTAGAAATCAACAAAAAGTATCAAATACATTATTGAATACAAAAACGTTAGTAGGTATATGAACTATGAACCTGTGAACATTTTGTTATCGTATTTTAATTATATACATATACTGACATACATATTTTCACAATATAAATTTGTAAATATTAATTGTAATTGAATAGAAATGAAGTATTAGATAGCGTAAAGAAAGGTGATGCAGTTTCAATTATCTGAAGCCATTGCTGAATGTATGTTCGTCTTCAAATATGATCTAACTCATCATCACCAAAAACGATCTGTAATAATTTATTGAATTTATATTGAAAATACATTCATTTCATTAATAAATTATTAATAATTAATAATTAATATATTATAAATCTATTTATATGTATACTAGAGGGATTTGTATTTGGTGACGCCTGGGTATTTAATAATAATAATATTTATTTATTGAATCACACATATAATAATATCGGATACAAATGGACCCCTCAAGAAGTCATAGACTTGTACATGTTATAAATAACTGTGAGGAGCCCCGGACAATACAAAACAAATAGTAACATTTTTTTTCTTGTGTTTTTGATTTATCGTTTATTAAATTCTTGATAAACACAAGAGAAAAACAAGAACTATCTGGAGTCGAACCCGGGACCTCTGGCTTACTAGCTTTTGGTTGTCCCACTGAGCCATCGACCCCAGACAAATGTATATATATATATATATATACTTTCCATTAGACTTAATTAAATTGGTAGGTATATACGGTCAAGTCCACAGTTGGTTTATGTATTTTGTTTCATCTAGAACATCTTCGATAAAGAATAACTCGTCGTTATCTCCTCCTTGTGTTAACATACATGGTGTTCCACAAGGCTCTGTTATTTGCCCAATATTGTTCATTATTTATAATCTTCCTATTAAATCAATTTTTCACAAATATCCAAATATTCACTATCATCTTTATGCCGATGATCTACAAATATGTACGTAATTTCCTAGTTATAGTGATTCTGATATGATTTAAATATATATGTTTAATTGTATTACCAATTTCACTGAATGATTATCTCATAATTCTCTCTCCTTTAATATTACTAAAATGATTCTATCATATTGTCTAGACCCAATTCTCCTCTATCAATCATTCATCCGTTTTTAATATCTCTTACAACTTCTGAATCTATAACTACCCTCGGTTTCAATATAACTTTTCACCTAGACTACTCTCCACATATTAATAACATGATTCGCACTACCAACTATTTTCTATATAATATCAGAAAATCTCGGTATAAACTTACTTTCGCCATGACTCAATTTTTAAGTAACTCGCTTAAACTGACTTAAGTTTATATATATTTGTATACATAGGCTATTGTGTATTACACATAAGGCTATACTCCGTGAATTTCATGAATATCTAGATCAATCTATTATTTATCAGAGTTCGAACAGATTCAGTCGTAAGTGCCACGTCATAAAGTTGTTGCAACGCTCTACATCTTTCGCCTACTCTGAATCAGTTACCTAGGTTATTGCACCGAAGAGCTGGAATTCACTGCCATATGATATTCTTTGTATAACATCACTTTCATTGATTAAACTAAAACTGTATGTCCATTTAAATTTAAATCACTGTAACTAGTTATATTTTATTATTCATTTTTTATTTATTTTTGTTTTTTATTATTTAACGATGACTATAATCACTATGTATTTTTGAAGTCAATAAACTATATATAAATAC
This sequence comes from Osedax fenrisi, assembly GCA_964019155.1. NCBI lineage: Eukaryota > Metazoa > Annelida > Polychaeta > Sabellida > Siboglinidae > Osedax > Osedax fenrisi. The sequence continues at coordinate 7,058,225 of OZ025244.1, read as the reverse complement.
AAATAAATATATGTTACCTATAGATGGTATATATATATATTTATATGTTAAGGGTTTCTCAGAAAATACAAACTTTACTTAATTGGTGGAATACTTTATAAATAAATAAAACAAAGCAACCATTTCATATTGTAATCCATTAGTAGGCTATATTAAATAATATATAATTAGATTTTTAAAATAAACAATACTGAATTTAGACAAATAGGTATATCGTATACCAAATATTATATATGTAAATTATATAGTGTGAATTGGTAGACAATTTAGGATTGAATATAAATATCTATTTGATATACAACATTTACGCCTATAAATACATGCAATGAGTCATATGACTATATTACCCAAGCAACCAAAAACTAGTTGCCAAAACGTAACATTATAGGTCAAATAATATGTTCCAGTAGGTGGTCGAATCATAGGTAGTTTGTGAGCAGATAAACGGTTTCCTTTTACATATAAAAAATCAATAGTTGAACGTATTATTTTACCCATAAATAAACACCTAGTGGAACGTATATTTTTACCCATAAATAACACCTAGTGGAACGTATATTTTTACCCATAAATAAACACCTAGTGGAACGTATATTTTTACCCATGATTAAACACCTAGTGGAACGTATATTTTTACCCTTAATAAACACATAGTGGAACGTATATTTGTACCCATACACAGTAAAAAAGAAACGTAAAACAATGCATTCATTTATTACAGGAACAATACACAAAATACGGATATGATATAACACGTGAATAATATATAATAATAAACTGGGAATACAAGGGTATATTTATAAAGATAATAATACAAGTATGTATACATATGTGATCATATATGATTATAATATACATATATAGTATATAGTATGCCAATATAGAGGTTTCTGTTCATTACATATAACAGTGTATAATGCCAGATATATATATATATATATATATATATATATATATATGTATACGAAATTCACGAAGACGATACCGGATCCTATAAATGATCTTTAACATATTCACCATAGCCATGCAGGAATATCATCTTGTTTATTCTGAAATTATAAATTGTATATTAATATAAATCAATTATGATGACATAATCATATGTATATGTGTATACTGTAACTAGTGTAACTAGTGTATAACGAATAATAGACTAGCTGGACCATACAAGTGCAAAACAGGTGCAAGGTATCGCGTGGTACAGTTATCCCTTAGCCAATCAGGGAAGGTTGCGTTCCCTAGGCACACACGCAGTGCGTGCGTCAACCTGATTCCTAAAGCATTACACATGATACATAATGGGAGGTTCGATATCTAGTTCGTTAGCTAGATATGGAACGTTACATTATGCTAAGCTATACGGAATGGTCCATTACGGATAGCAACATGAGATATATATATATATATATATATATATATATATATATATATATGTATATATTGCTATACATGACGGGCGACATACTTTATAAATGAACATCGTGTGTAGGAGTTAATTTACAACTGAATATAGGTGTATGTTGAACCAATGGTGATTTTAGGTAGAGGTGTGACTATTACAGGAATCATGGGTGAAGATGAGGGCATCATTGGTAATGGCAAGGTCGTCATTTTATACTATAACTTACATATATGCGAATTTATATACACTTAGGTATATCATGTACACCCTATTACTAAATATATACGAATGTAATTATATCAAAATAACAATATTTAATATGTATACTATATTGAATCATAGTGTATTAATCTAGGTCATCAGGGGATTAAAATTAGACAAAGGCCGGTACTAGTTTATTACTAGAGGTACTAGATTTTACATAATTACATACACATACATGCACGTGCTATGTATAGTAATATAAGTATATATATATATATATATATATATATATATATACGTATATATATATACGTATATATATGTATATAAGAAGTTATAGATATATAGGTGTACAATGGATATATATATATATATATGTATGGAGATACATTAAATACTAACTTCTGCATCTTGACTATTCAATTTGTCGGACTAGAAGCTGGCCAACAAGTGTAGATACATGGCATTCACGAAGACAATACCGGAGGCGATCCCGGATAGCATACGGAGGACGTCTAGGGCGATAACGGAGATGATCTTGAACATATTCATGAAGATATTCATCTAGCCAAGCAGAAGAAAACTACTGATGATCTTAATTATCCTGAAATTATAAATTGTATATTAATAAATCAATTATCATGACACTATAATATTTATATGTGTATACTAACTTCTAACTTCTGCATCTTGACTATTCAATTTGTCGAACTAGAAGCTGGCTTACAAGTGTAGATACATGGCATTCACGAAGACGATACCGAAGGCGATCCCGGATAACACATGGAGGACGTCTAGGGCGATAACGGAGATGATCTTGAACATATTCATGAAGATATTCATCTAGCCAAGCAGAAGAAAACTACTGATGATCTTAATTATCCTGAAATTATAAATTGTATATTAATAAATAAATTATCATGACACTATAATATTTATATGTGTATACTAACTTATAAGTTTGCATCTTGACTATTAAATTTGTCGCTGGATTACAAGTGTAGATACATGGAATTCACGAAGACGATACCGGAGGTGATCCTGGATAACATACGGAAGACGTCTATAGCGATAACGGGGATGATAGTTAACATATTCATGAAGATATTCATGAAGATATTCATGAAGATATTCATCTAAATAATTATTAATTAGAAAATTAGAATTGAATAATTATTAAAATAATATATAATTAATAATATACAATTAAATATTATTAATTAATAATATTTTTGATAAATAATATAATATTTCACAATAGATATCGCTGTTGTAATATTCATTGTGTTTATTTGACTTATACAATTGTAAATATTAATATACAAATATGAATATATATTGAATACATATATTAATTATATCCAAAGTGTTTATTTGACCTATAAAATAGACAAAATTGGAACATACATTGAATACATAAAATAATCATATCCAAAGTGTTTATTTAACCTATAAAATATACAAAATTGGAACATACATTGAATACATAAAATAATCATATCCAAAGTGTTTATTTGACCTATAATATATACAATATTGGAACGTTGTTATATATTTTACGTTGACGCCAACGCGTTTGGTTGCTTGGGTACGTATACTTAACTACTCGGTTAAGAGCAGTGACGTCATGCGGTATACCATTATTTAATTTTAAATTTAAATTTTGTAGTATTATTGAGATTTATATTCAAGTTAATTTTGCCTACTATACATATATACGTGACTAACCTAATGCGGAGGTTCCTCGTCTGAAGTATTAAATGTAATGGTATATATATATATGTATATATATATATATATATATATATATATATATATATAATATATATAAGATGCTGGTTCAATGTGCATTATTGAGTAATTACTTAGGTAATTATTGAGTAATTAGCTAAGTGATATATATATATATATATATATATATATATTTATCAGATATTAATGGGCGTGGTTTAGTCACGCTATATGAATACAGTAGGCGGGTATAATAATACTATATCCCACTACTAATTATATAATATAAGTATAATAAAAGTAAAATAACATTAGGTATAAAATAATATTTCCGCCACCACTTTATGTACTTAATTAGTATTAAGCCTCGATAAGGCGAGCTGGTGGTTTCACTTGCATGCCAGATCTAGTTGTGTATGGAGATCCATTTGTGGGTATGAGCTGGCATCTATTCCTTCTCACATCCGTTGCGAGATTATAAGATATTGAACTATCAGGTGTTATATTAATAACAATTGCCATTCTATCTAGGTCTCGTATATACACATCTTCACCGTCTTCTGTCTTTCGTAAGGTTTTATAATACTTGTTGTCTCAGTTTCTTTTAATATAGATTTCTTTTAATTAGAACTCTAATTTCTTCTTTTCGTTCTTCTCCCCTATATATATATATATATGTATATATTAATACGTGTGAATGTGATGATATGTGACAAGCACTAACATCATGCATATGTTGGTCCTTTCGATTTTATGAAGAGAAAGTAATAATACCAAAAGAACAATTTATACATACACTATAGGGTTGACTACATGAACAATAATTATGATACAAAGTTGGTAATACCAAAGCCCTTTAACGAAGGAATTTGTTAATACTAACAATACGAAGTTAACACTACATATATATAAAGAATACAGAAATACGAAGTGGTATAGAGATTAGAACTATATAGTAAACACGAAGTAATGGTAAGGTATGTATCGTTTGTGGCCGGCAGCTTATATGTGTCCGTATTAGGATATCGGACTTCCATATAATGATAGATAGATAGTTATATAGATATATGATTTATTTAGACACAAATATAACAAAGAGAATTTTAATTTGTGTTTTAGAAACAAATAATAATACATAAATAAATAAGCGATAACACAATATATAAGTAGGATTCTATATTTATCTATACTTATAGAACACATTAGCATTGTTAGAATAATAAACGTGAACATAATACAGTAAGTATGTACCAAGGAAACCAAAGTTGGTGTATTAGGTTGCGATTGGTTGTAATTGGTTGTAATTGGTTGTAAAAATAGGTGTAACATAGTGTAAATACACCATTTATTTTGTATAGGTATAATACGTTGTAATTACACTTAAAAGTACAACTTATAATTTAAAATAAGTTGTAAAATAAGGTGTAGAAAAGTGTAAATACACCATATGTTTTATATACCTATATAGGTGTAATACGTTGTAATTACACTCAAAAGTACAACTTATAATTTAAAATAAGTTGTAAAAATAGGTGTAGAATAGTGTAAATACAACATGTATATTTTATAGTTGTAATACTTTATAATACTATTAATTTTTAATCATTGTGAAAATTAAATAAATTAATTAATAATAGGTATATATATTTATTTAAATTTTATTTAATTTAATCCTAATTATTATAATATTTTACTTTTTCTTTATTTTAATATATTTATTAACTTATTACTAATATAAATTAATTATAAATTATTTTAATTTTATATTTAATTTAATATTCTGTTTTTAATAAATAAGTTATTATTTTAAAATTCATATTTTATTGAATAATCATTATATTCTTTTAAAAAATCACAATTATTTTATTCAAGTTTCACATTGAACAATAATTATAATCATAATTATATTGATAATTAAGAAAATACAATTTTGATGTATATGCACTAGTGCTGTAAATGAACTCACTTTTTGAAGTATCGATACTGTTCGAACAAAATTTTTGAAGTATCGATACTGTTCGAACAACATTTTTGAAGTATCGATACTGTTCGAACAACATTTTTAGAAGTATAGATAATTGTATATAAATTACGCCAAGCATTTTGATAGGGCCGTGTAAATTATGTCTAACAAAGACTTATACTATATAAATGAATCAAGACTATTATGTAATGGGCTCAAACAAAATTGAGATTCTCAATTAGTGATTTAAATTTTGCCCATTTTTCATTACCTCGAGACAATCAAATCCTAAATTTCATTATCTCGAGAGTCTCGAGATAATGAAAGTTTATAATAAATATTATATTAAACCCGAAAAATTGACTTTTTTCCATTAAGATGATTTTTTATCATGTAAAATATTCAGCACGTATTTTGTGAAATATTTTTTTTACATTTTTTAAAAATATTTTAAAAATTAATTTGAAATATTTCAAAAAAAAATTGAAAATATTTTTTTAATAATTTTAAATATCTGTAAACATTTTTTTGATATATATTTTAACATTTTCTTGAACAATTATTTTAAACATTATTTTTTAATTTTTTAAAAAAATTGTTGAAATACTTTTAAACATTTAAAAAAATATTGTGTATTATTATTACTGGAAATCTTATTGAATTCTATAATAGACGTCATATAGTATTTTTATTAATTTTTATTAAAACAAAATTTAGGATCAAAAATGTTTAGTTATAACTTTATATATATACTTTATGTATATATATATATATATATATATATATATATATATATATATATAAATTATAGTTATATACATTTTAAATATTATGTTTATTGTACACAAATACCCGAAATTAATCTACTAAAACCCGGAACAATCTTGGACCATTATATAAAACCCGATCTCATTAAATATTTATTCTTATGCGATATATCCGTATTTATATTGATTAAATGTGTATATTTTGATATTTTCAATATATACGTACCACTGTAAAATATATGTTAAAGTAGCACTCACGTTGAATCCTTGTATAAAAGTATAAAAGGTATATAGTATAAAATTTAAATCTTTTTCAATATTTGACAGGTAGGAATAATTATAATATAGCCTAATATTTTTTTAACGGAATCAAAGATAATAACAAGTTTGTTTTACTAACAATAATTTAAATATATTCTTCGATTTATTTATACAATATTTTATAATTTATTGTTAAATACCAATTAAGTTTACATATAAAAATTAATTATATTATCAAACATATATGATCGCAAGTTCGATAATTGCATAAAAAGTTCGAAGTACTAAAGTTCGATACTTGAATTCAAAGTTCGAAATTCGAAGTTCAAAATTTCAAAATTTGTAAAGTTCGAAACCGAAATCTTTTTCAAAGATCGAAGTATCAAAAGTTTGATACTGTTCGAAACTTTTTCGAACTGTTCGAGTTCATTTACAGCACTAATATGCACTATTTTTTATTTTGGTAATTCATAAAAAAAGTTGTATTTATAGGTGGAGATTGGTGTATATGCACTATTTTTTATTTTTATTTTACATTATGAAGTTGTATTTATAGGTGGAGATTGGTGTATATATATATACTGTTCGAAACTTTTTCGAACTGTTCGAGTTCATTTACAGCACTAATATGGACTATTTTTTATTTTGGGTATTAATAAAAAAGTGTTATTTATAGGTGTAGATTGTTGTATATGCACTAGTTTTTATTTGCTCACAAAGCACCCAAATTTACAACGTTGTAATACGCTATTTGCATACTATTTGTACACCTACTTTGGTTTCTTAGGTATTAGTATCTCCTTTCCGATCTACGTTATTCTATGAATTGTACGGGTTATAAATAATTATGTGTCAATGGTAATAGAACAGTTATTCGTGAATGAATGATAAAATGTTAGTTAATAATTAATCAAAGTTAATGCATTATACTAAACGTAATATAAATAATTTATAAGTGTAACCAATATTAAGAAATAGCAATATATTAATATTAATTAACGAAAAGTATTATTAATATAATGTTATGTATATATGGTTATATATAACCATAGATCTATTAATATACAAATATATATGTATATATATATATATATATATATATATAACAATGTGGTATAATGTGGATACCTAATCTAATATTATTTTAACTATTATTATAATAATACATATATTTAATCGTTACATAAAATATATATATATAGGGGAGGGAATGGGGTAGTGGCCGATAATTAATATGCCTCAGAAGATTTCTAATATATCGATAAATACTGAATTTTAGGCTTTTAATTTTTTTAATTAACTAGAAATCATATAGTTCTAGAATACTGTGATTTCACTTTTATATATAAAGTGTTTATCCTAATAATATAAACGTTTGATTATGCATTAAAAAAAGCACTACAATAAGGCAAGGCTCTAGTAGTGGCCGCTAGTATCTGAAAATACGATAGGTGTCTCGTAATGTATTCGATTTATATTTTATTAATTATATACTATTAAATCATTTTATTTATGATGCATACGCACCTTATTTAATTCAATGATTTAATTATATATATATATACACATACTCTTACATATAAATAAGCATAAATATATATAATCATGTTTTTTGTCAACATTTGACAAAAAATGATTATATAATAAATTAGAGTAATTCATTAATTATTTTAAAAATAAATTACTATACATTATATATATTTGGATTATCTAATATTGTATATAGAACTTTTTATCCTATCAAGCACCATTTAAGCGTTAATTAAAACGGTCACTACTCCCCTCCACGGCCACTACCCCCTTCACTCCCCTACATATATTACTTAATTAGATAATATACCCTTTCATAATATAATCTATTTTAGGATTATTGCGAGACTAAGGACATAGATAGGCAAGGAATGCTAAAAGCATATGCAATTAACGCGAACGCATCAAATTATGTTTTCAGTCATAGAATGATCAAAACACTGCATAGTTATGTGGTCTATGTTAAAGGTTCCGATGCAACAAATTATGATTTGCGATTATTCTATGTCTCTCATAATAGAATCACACATTTATATGAGAATCAATTTACAAAACTGATAAATCTAGAGTACATACACTTCCATAACAATTCGATTTATATCATAAATAGTTATGTTTTTAAAAATAATAAAATGCTGCGAACTATACAACTCTCTATGAATAAAATATCTGTGTTTAATTTAGAATTAAATACATTTCCTCATTTGAGTACTTTTTCTATATATTCTAATCGCCTAACTGTACTGAAAGAAAATCTATTTAAAAATGTCATAAGCAAAAATAACACGTTAGAAATATATGATAATATGTTTATATGTGATTGTGACATGAACTGGTTGGCTAATATGACGGGTTAAATTAAATCGGACATAATTATAAAATCCGATATTTGCTCGGGTTCATTAAATTATCATTAAATTTTCGAGTTCATTAAATGGACTCAGCATCGAGTGTTTTATTATGAAAACAGAAATATATGGAAAATGCAATAAACAATATGTACCAATCTGCTATACTGGCTAGTGATAAGTAGTATATATATAAATATATACGTATATATATATATATAATTAATTAAATTACATTAAGATATAACTAACCGTATTATTTATATATAATTACAAAATAATACAACTAGTTAAACTATCTGACATATCTTATGACATTACTAATGACTTATTAATAATGACTCACTAATCAGTAATTTAGGTTGAATACCAATACTAAATGAATTTTCTGCATTTCATTTCTCATCTAATTTGATATCAGTGATATATATGTTTAGCACAGTAGTGTGGCCTTTACTAACTTAAGTTGTTCACTGTAATATGCAGTCCGTCTATTAATATGTTCATAAACTGTAACTGTAGTCCACTTCCGTTGTTATCTACTATCCACATTATGTTCTATTCTTCGTGATAACTTTAACTAAACCATGTATACTATCTTTGTTTTATAATATTTGCTAATTATATTATTTATTTGTTGATTTCAGTCATCGCTTCTTTCGTGTGTTAATTTACTAGTGTTTTAACATATATTAAGTGTACTGGTTAAGTGTACTGGTTAAATGTACTAGTTAAGTGTACTAGTTAAGTTTACTATTAAGTGTACTAGTTAAGTGTAATAGTTAAGTGTGCTAGTTAAGTATACTAGTTAAGTAGTACTGGTAGTACAATTAACTCGTACAATTAACTAGTACAATTAACTAGTACACTTAACATATGTTAAAACACTAGTAAATAATGTAAATCTTTTTATCAAAACCCAAATATATGTCTGCACTCATTATTTCCAATTGACAAGAATACTGGTTTTAGAGTACGTATTTCGACACATACCTTCAAGATCTGTTCATTACTACACGCGATAATATATCATCTATGTAAAACACTAGTGTTTTAAAACAAATAATTATTTGTGAGTTCTACGATGATGTTATTGAAGGTATTCGTGATCATTGTAATATCCTTATTTATTTAATTATGTATATATAGTTTCTTGACTTCACAAACACATGATGATTATAGACGTCTTTAGATAATAAAAAACAAAAATAAATAAATAACGAATAATAAAATAGAACGAATTACAATGATTTAAAATGGACATACAGTTTACGTTTAAACAATGAAAGTGATGTTACACAACGAATATCATATGGAAGTGAATTCTATCTTTTCGGAGCAATAACCGAGAAAGCTGATTCAGAGTAGGCCAAAGATGTAGAGCGTTGCACCAACGTCATTACTTGGATCTGTTCGAACTTTGAAAAATAATAGATTGAGCTAGATATTCAGGAAATTCACGGATTATAGCCTTATGTGTAATACACAATAGCCTATGTATAAAAATATATCTAAACTTAATCCATCCTAGTTCCTCTCATTAAATACTATATAGAAACAATTGAGGCACAGTTTATTTTATATAATACACGCCTTTGAATATGCTCAAGTTTATACATAAGGTTAACAAGTAAATTACATAATAATGAATATCAATATATAAGTCTACTGATTAACATTTAGTCATTGCGAAGGTAAGCTTATAACGATTTTCTAATAATATATAGAAAATAGTTGGCACTGCGAATCATGTTATTAATATGTGGATAGTAGTCTAGGTGAGATATTATAGTGAAACTGAGGGTAGTTATAGATTCATAAGTTAGAAGAGATAGTAGAAAAGTATGAGTGATTGATATAGGATAACTGGGTCTAGAAAATATGATAGTAACCGTGTTAGTCATATTTAAGGAGAAAGAGTTATGAGAGTACCATTTATTGAGATTATAGAGTTATACAATTAAACATATATATTTGAATCAGATCAGAATCACTAGAACTAGGAAATTACGTATATATCTATAGATGATCGGCATAAAGATGATAATATTGGGATATTTGTGAACAATTTATTTAATAGGAAGTATATAAATAATGAACAATATAGGCCAATAATAGAGTCTTGTGGAACACCATGTATGTTAACATAAGGAGGAGATACTGAGGAATTAATCTTCACCGAAGATGTTCTAGATTAGCGATTCTTAAGGGGCGATTAAAAAATGTTGGGGTCATTTAGAGTTGTTAGGTTATTAGAAAATAAAAATAAAAATATAATACTATCTTATTACATATGAAAGAGCATGATAATATTATATACTTAAAATTGATATATATAAAAAAAGACTTGCCTATTTAGCAGACATATTTGAGAAATTAAATTTATTAAATAAGTCACTAGGAAGAAAATAACTTTAATACTCGATAAATATATTTTATGTGCATTTAAATTCAAATTCAAATTATATAATATATAGAATAATATAGAAAAGAGTGAATATTGCAATTTTATGAGATTGAAAACTTTTGAAAAAGAACTTTCCCTGGATGAAAAAATGCGATATATAAATAATGTAATTAGAAATTTATATTGTCGTTTTGATGACCTATTTTCATTAAATATTCCAGATTTTATCATGGATAATTTAACTGTAATATATCAGAAATAGATCCTTCAATTCAATAAGATATCATAGATATACAGAATGACTCTAAACTTAAAATATTGTTCAAAAATAAAGGATATACAAAATGTTGGTTAAATATTAATGACAAATATGAAAATATATGGAAATTAATTAAATTATTATTGCTGGCTTTTCCAACATCATATTTAGTTGAAAGAGGTTATTATTATATTATTATTATATATGATAATATATGTATATATTTAATTTTATGGGGTTCAGTTATGTTATACAAATTTTAACGAAATATCGGAATAGGCTTGATATCGTAGGAAATGGAGATTTAACATTATAATTAGCATCGAAAGAACCACACATAGAAGAACTAATAAAGAATCATCAATCACAATAATCACATTAATATAATAGCTGTTTCAATTATTATTTATTTTAATTTAATTACAGGGGGCAATTATGTCAAAACTAGGGTAAAGGTTAAAAAAGGTTAAGAGATTCTAGATGAAACAAAAGACATAAACCAACTGTGGACTTGACCGTACATACCAATTTCATTAAGTCTAATGGAACGAATATTGTGATATATAGTATCAAAAGCACTAGATAAGTCAAGTAGCATAAGATAGCATGGGGCTTTATAAGATATATGAGAATATCATTTGTGATTAAAGTAAGGGCAGTTTCGTTACTACGATGAGAAAGATACGCACTTTGATATTTATTAACAATAGCATTTGACGTAATGTAATTAATAAGTTGAGTAGTAAAAGTGGATAATAATATAAGTTTAGAAGTGGGCAAAGAACTGATCCTGAGGGACCCCTTTAAGAATTGTGGTAGTAAGTGATATGAAGTCATTGATTTTAACAGACGAAGTTCGATCAGTTATGAACAACATCAGCCACTTAAGTGGGAACCTTCAAATCTCAGTAAAGAAAGATTTTCTATAAGCACTTTGAAAGTAATCAAGTAGATCGTTATATTCAATGTAATTTAAGAACTGACGACTGACCACACATTCCATGTTTTACTTAATATTGGAAGTTGTGAGATCGGTCAATAATTGGTCAATACATCTGGATCAAGAGATGTTTTTTTAAGTATGGGCTTAATGATGGCATATTTCAGGGATCTGACCATGATTCTATCGTAAAGTGATTGAGAGATCAAGTAAAGTATCGAATTTTCAGACAATGTTCTTGAAAAAGACCAGTGGTAATGGGTCAATTGGGGAAATGGAATTAGCAGTGAGAATCAAGCTACGGATGTCAGTAATAGAAGGAGGAGTGAAACAAGAGAGTTTACAAGATATATAGTTAGTCGTTATAGAGCATAAATGGTCATCGGTGATTGAGCTGATGTTGACAAAGATACGGGAGAGTTTAGTAGATATGGAGGAGACAAAAGAATAACACATAGCAGTATCAGGCAGTGCAGTAGACTTAGATTTGATGTTGGTACCAAGGATTCTATTAGCCATTTAAAAAATGTCCGAGTTTCATTTTCACAAGCATTAAATTTCGATTCATAGTAGGACGTTTTATGAAGATTTAATTCAAGTTTATAGGCTTTTTTCGCTATCTGAAATAGATGAATTAGATTTGTGAGAGGACGACATGTGAATCTTACGTTCAAGTTTCCTGAGAGAGCGTTTTACCATAGCTAGATGGGAGGTGAACCAAGGAGGGGAAATATGGAGGGTAAAATAACGAGATTTGATGGGGGAAAGTGCATTAAGGGAGAAAGAAAGACATAAATTGGGGTTGTCAAAAGATATATTAGTATTCCATAAACAGTAGGTGATACGTGAGCAAAGATCCGTATAATTTAGATTTTTTAAATCTCTATAATGCATTAGTGACTTAGTGGACGAGGGCCTCTTATGGAGAATGGAGGTGTGAAAAAGATAGTGATCAGTAAGAAGGTCAGAGCGAAAACAAGAAGAAATGAATGTTGTGGTGTCGTTAGGGATGAAAATGAGGTAAATGATATTGCCACTAATATGGCTAGGAATAAGTATGTGTTGGTTAATACCCATGTAATCAGCTGTTTAAATGAAGAGTGTGGGGAGGAATAATCAAAATGATAATTAAAATCACCAACTATCATGACCTTGGAGGCATTAAGTATAATGTATCATTAATAAGATCATGGAATTCATCAACAAATATTGATAAATCAGCCTAGGTGGACGGTAAATAACGATTATACGAAGTGAGTTAAATTTGAGTCTAAAATTACACGAAATACATTATCCATAAGATAGAGCTATGGGAGATATAGACGGAGATTGTAAATCCATATGCACTAATATACCAACACCACCACCACGACCAGAAGTGCGTGGGTGGAGGAAAAGATTATAATTAACAATGCTGTATAAGGAGAATATATCAGTGTCGTCAATACTTATCCAAGTTTCTGTAAGACATATAATATAGAACGGGTAGTTTTAAGAAAAGCCAGAAGAATAGTAATATTTGATCTAAGTTAACGAATATTTATTAGAGATAATCTTAAGCTATCTGCCTATTAGTAGATATTCAAGTACTAGACTTAGCCTTAGATTTTGTGTCAGTAAAAGCTGCATATGATTTCCTCCAGGATGATAACTCAGACTGTGAAGGAGAGTAACAAGAGGAGTTCTAATCTATACGAGTATAATTTAATTTCCTCAGCTAGTAACACATAGTATGATTATTAAAAACCGATTTATGTGAAGTAAAAGCGCCGGACTTGATTTCATTATAGTAGACTAACCCCAGTTTCCTGGGCTCAAATGGTAGAGATAGCAGTTTAACAAGTGTATTATATGCTGTGGTTTTAAATTCTAAATTTAAAAACCTATCCTTAGAAATTACTGTTAAATGATACACTAGCTATACCGTTCTTGAAGTTAACTTCTTTGACGGTGGATTTATCTATATTAAAATCATTAAATAGGCTATTTATATAATCAGTATTCAAGTTAGCATTAGTAATCTTTTTAATTATAACAGATAAATTATCCATTGTAGCATGAGCTATTTATCTAGGGATATCAATAATTTTAGAAGTCAAAGAATTAATAGAAGATTTAAGAGTATACTCTTATATCCGCATAAGTATGATTTTTAGCATGGTGATTATTGATTATATTATTGGAATCAACAATTAAGGTTTGTATGTTATCAATTTTATCTGCTATAGAATATAAGGTAATAACATTAGAAGCGGAGTCAGAAATATCATTAATGGAGTCTAAACAGTTATTACAATGAAATACGAAATTAGGATAATTGAAAATCGAAGAATCATATTGGGATGGCGTATTATTGTTGGTTCAAGCTGAAAGTAATATTTTAGCATTGAATAAACATTTATGGTGAATACAAGATTTACACTTACTACAGGAGTTACTATCGTGGACATTACACGTTTGACTACAATAAAAGCAGTTAGTCATGGTGTGAGAATATATACCACAGTAAACGCAGTGCAATATCAATGCGAAAATAACAAAAAAGTCACAATCAAAATAATAAAATAAAATAAAGCAATATAATTACGTAAGCGTAATGCAGAATACTATTTTACATTTTAAAAATATATATTTTATATGAATTTTATATTATAATTATTATAAGCAACACATTTTCCTGTAAATGTACTCTATATATATGGCGCTGTTTATGTTTTGTACCAAAATCTAAATACACGAATTCGTATAAGTGTTATATTAATCATTATAAAAATCTGTATATGCTTGCTTAATGATTTATATGTATTATTCTTATTATAAATATAACAAATAGTAATATTGTGTTTATGGTCAGATAAAGAGTCAGATAAAGATAAATCTTTGGATACTATTCACTATTATATAATCGGTTAGTGTTCTGATATGTGTTAGCATACTATAATATATTTATATTTATAATATATTTATTTCATAAAAACATAAATATATTAAAATAAGGTATCAAAATATAATTATATTTTGGGGAAATGTATTAAAAGGAGTAGGATTGGTAGTTACGAAAACAGACGGTGTATGTATATTAGGGATGAATATTCTTGCAATGATCGAGTATAGTAACTGGGAATTAGGTAGTAATAAAGTAGTAGTTGAATTTGATAAGGGTCTAGATATACATATTGGGTGCGATATAGGAAGTAGAAGGAAGGAGATCAAAGGCCTGATTGATCACTATCGGGACTTATGTGTGAGGAAAGGTATTCAGTTAGGGTGTGCTAATGTAGAGACCCATAAAATCTGGATAGTTGATGAAGTTCCAGTAGCTCAACCATATAGAAGGGTAGTACCGACGGAGGTTGGACCGGTAAAAATGCAAATAGAGGAATGGTGTAGAGATGGAGTTATAGTTAAGTTAAAAAGCGCATATGCCAGTCCTTTAGTAGTCGTAAAAAAAAGTAATAGGGATCTTAGACTTTGCGTGGACTATCGTAAATTAAATTCTAAAACTGTAAGGGATGCATATCCCATCCCAAGGGTAGATGATTCATTGGAATCTTTAGAAGGTGCTAAATATTTTAGCAAGTAAGATTAGATGTGAAACACCAACATAAAACTGCATTTAGTTCACCATGGGGCCTATATGAATTCACTAGGATGCCATTCGGTTTGGTTAACGCACCCGCGACTTTCCAAAGAATCATGTCTAATTTATTTAGGGAGGAGATATTTAAGTTTATGGTGTGCTACCTATATGATGTTGTGGTGTATTCTAAAACATACGAAGAGCATGTAGAACATGTAGAGATAATATTGAAACGATTAGAAAAGGTGGGACTACAATAGTAGTAAGTGTGAACTGTTTATGAGGGAGATTACATTCCTGGGTATGAATATTTCGGAAATGGGGATTAGGACTAATCAGGAGAAAACACGGGCTATTAGTGAGTGGCCTAGGCCAAGGAATTTAAAAGAATTAAGATCTTTTCTAGGAGTAGGGTCTTACTATAGGAAATTTATTAAGGGATATTCAACACTAGTGTCACCATTAACGTTATTAACTAAGTCTGGAGAGGGGAAGGGTAGGATTTATAAGAGGAGAAGTAGGATAATTAATTTAGAATGGAATGATGAGTGTTAGGTGGCCATGAAATCTTTAAAATCAAAGATTATAGAGGCACCGGTACTAAGTTTACCAAAATATGGGTTTACCTTTATTTTAGAGACCGATGCCTCGGACGTTGGTCAGGGGGCCGTATTAAGTCAGAGAATAGATGGTAAATTACGAACAATAGCATTCGCGAGTAGAACTCTTAGTACAGTGAGAAAAATAAAGCTAATTACTCTTCAACAAAACTAGAGTTTATAGCGATAGTTTGGGCAGTATCTGATAAATTCAGACATTATTTAATGGGATCTAAGTGAACTGTATATACGGATAATAGTGATGTGGCGTATATATCAAGGAAAGGGGAGTTGACAACATTATAGCAAAGATGGGTAGCTCGATTGGCACCGTTTAACTTAGATATAAAGTATAGAGCAGGAAGCTTAAATCAGGTGGCCGACGCATTGTCTAGGAAACGAAGTAGTGAAGTAGAAGGGGAGGATATTATGATATTATATGAAGATGATCTAGAGGTTACTGAGGTTAATGTAGTACAGGATATTAGCAAAGAAGAGTTAGGGAAATATCAGTTAGAAGAGAGAGACTTAAGTAAGATTATAGGAGAATTAGAGTCGGGAAATTCGAAAGGACACTATAGAATAATAGATGGTATATTATACATGGGTAGAGAGAATGGTAATGATGTTCTAGTAGTGCCAAGGGTAATGATTAAAGAAATATTAGTAGGATTATATGATAAGAATGGGCATCAGGGGGTAGATCGTACTGTATCTCTGATAAATAGTAGATATACATGGAAAGGTAGATATAAAGATGTAAAGGAATATAATCTAAAGTGTGAAGTATGTCAGATATCGAAGCAAGGTAGAATACCTAGAGTAGAGATGGGATCACTAGTGGCATCTAGACCTCTAGAATTAGTATTTCTAGATTTTATGGGATTAGATAAGACTTCAGATGGAAGGGATAGCGTCTTGGTTATTACCGACGCATACACAAAATTAGCAAAGGTAGTACCCACTAGGAACCAATTGGCCGTAACAGTAGCAAAGATATTGATGAACGATTGGATTTTCTGTTATGGGATCCCATTAAGGATACATACCGACCAGGGGAGGAATTTCCAATCAGTAGTAGTTCGAGAGATTTGCAAATTAGTTGGTATAAGAAAGAGTAGGACAAGTCCCTATCATCCGGAGGGTAATGGTCAATGCGAGCGAATGAATAGGTCAATAATTACTATGTTAAGGACTCTTTGTAGCGAGGACAAAAGTCAATGGCCAATACATCTACCGAAATTAATGCATGCTTATAACTGTACTCCGCATAAAACCACAGGGTTTTCACCATTCTTTCTGATGTTTGGCAGGGAGGAAAATCTAACTGTAGACACACAGATGGGTTTAAGTAGGAGAAATGTAGAAAGTGATTGGGTTTGGGAGACGAGTAAAAAGATGGGTGAAATTAACCGGCGGGTTCTCAAATTACTAGGGGAAACTAATAGAGGTAAGGAGGAATCGAGTGATGATCTCGAAGTTGGGTGTGAGGTATTGGTAACAAATAGAGTATTAGGCAGGCGGAAATTAGCAAAATTTGGGGCGATGTAAGTTGGACGGTAGAAGGTAAAGTAAGAGATACGTCTGCATTTATGATAATGAGAGGGGGGTTAAAAAGGGTTGAGAACCGAAGGAATTTAAGAAAGGTTACATTTAAGTAGAGTTATTTGAAAATGTTGGGGCAAAATTTATTTTGGAGTAGGGGTGGATGTTGTAGAGTGATTCATGATAATATAAACCTAGACATACGAATGTATATTGTTGTTGTCGCAATCGGTATTCGATAAATACACTACCACTATCCGACGCACTGGAGTGGAACGTATTCATCGAATAGTGATTAGTTTATGTTATTATTATTATTATCATTATTACTTTAAACGTTGGACATATAGTGTCGTACATCTAAACGAATAGACGAACTCGCATACACGGTAACTTATTATTATTATTATATTATTATTATTATTATTATATTATTATTGTTATTAGTATTATTATTACATACTATCCTATATAGGTTGATACTGAATAAAGTTGATTAAAACAGAAACACAGTTGTTCTTTCTTCTGTGGATAACAGTACCACGTCTATACGGCGACCGTACAACATATATATATATATATATATATATATATTAATATAAAATATAACTAGTATTATAAAAAATTAATAATGTATACCATTATATGTATTATATCATCATATAATAATGTTATCAATACAAACTGTTATTTAGAATTCAAAAAAAATATTCAAATACATTATTGAATACAAAAACGTTAGTATATAGGACTATATGAATTATGAACCTATATAAACTATGAACATATGCACATTTTGTTATCGTATTTTAATTATATATATAGGGGAGAGTATACTCGAATACTGACACCCTAACAATAAATCACCATAGCTTTATTATTTCTCAATTAAATATTTCAAAATTTTAATTATAAATATTATATAAGTAGGTAGGTATATACATATAATTTTAAAATATAATTTATTTTGTTTAACTCTGAGATAACACGGGTGTCGATATTATGTGCAATTAGGGTGAAAATGTATTAAATTTATGTTGCTTAGATAAACGTTTATAACTTTGTAATAAATTATGAAAAATACAAAATATTTTCGTAAAATATAATTAGATCTATAAGATTTATTTTAAATATTTAAATACCTATATTTTTAAATGATTGAAAATCGATATTGTACTTACAAAATGTCATAAATTGAGTTAGATAGATAGATTAAAGTTGTTTGAGTTGTAACGAAAAAATCAGTTTTTTGTTTATAATTATAAAAATATATATATTAAAAAAATAATTATACTTATATGAATTATAATTATATAGATTCACATTTCTTACATTAATTATTTTTTTATTGGAATTATATTTTAGGAGATCTCTAGGGTGTCGATATTACGTGCATGTCGATATTAGATCAATCTCCCCTATAATTACATACATATCTACACATTATAAATGTATAAATAATAATTGTAATAATTGAATACAAAAACGTTAGTAGGTATATGAACTATGAACCTGTGAACATTTTGTTATCGTATTTTAATTATATACATATACTGACATACATATTTTCACAATATAAATTTGTAAATATTAATTGTAATTGAATAGAAATGAAGTATTAGATATCGGATGAATTCTCTGAGGCCATTAGGATGTAAGCCCTAGGGTTAGCTACCTAGCTACAGTAGCTACTGAATGTATCGTCATCTTCAAATATGATCTAACTGATATTCACCAAAGACGAGCTGTAATAATTTATTGAATTTATATTGAAAATACATTCATTTTATTAATAAATTATTAATAATTAATAATTAATATATTATAAATGTATTTATATTTATACTAGAGGGGTTTGTATTTAGTGATTCCTGGTATATATATATATATATATATATATACAGTAAAACCCCTCTACAAGAAACCCCGTTACAAGAACAACCTCGTTACAAGAACACCTTTTTACCCAAATGGTTGGAATTCAACCTTTTTACATGTTAAGAAACCCCGTTACAAGAACATCGGTTATAAGATCAACCTCGTTATAAGAACACAATTTTCACAAATTTTTGGAAATTTCACCCCTTTATAAGAACATTTTAAGACAATTATAATAATATCTAAGCCCTTGATGCGGGCTTTGATAATATCTTGTAAAATTGAAATCATTTCGAATAATTAATATAGTGAATAACATTTAAATCATAATACAATGCATCTGAGTGTAGGTTACAAAATGAATGACTGACTGAACGACTGCTCGCCGAGCAGTGCTCGGTGCGAGTACTTTAACGAACATATACTAGATAAAGTAATAGGTACCCTACGAGTAGTAGGCGGTGTTACGTCATTATGTATTGACCAATAACAATCATGCAAGGACTGCATATTTTATATTTAATTCAATATTTTATAGTATGATATTCATTATTTCTTAAAATGCCAAAACGAAAACAGTACACTATAGAATTAAAAAAGAAAATAATTCAAGAAGTTGAAGAAGGGGTTAAATCAAGTGAAGTAGGGAGGAAGTATGATATATCTCATACACTCATATCGAAATGGTATAAAGATAGATATAATATCACTGGAATGGGGGATGATAATTCTAAAACAAGGAACCAAAACTAGATAAGTCGCTCGTTCTATGGATTGAGAAAACAAGACGATCTAAAGTAAATATAAATGGTTTGTAGCGTATATAGTAAATTTCGTATATGTTTTCTCTATAAGTAAACAATGTATCCATTGCTATAGCATACATATATGTACCATTATTTCAACCTATTTTTGCTACATACGAAGTGTAATTCAATTATAATCTAATACAAATATAATACAACACGAAGTGTGCACGCATCAGTGTGTCTCATTAATACAACAACAGTGATGTTCTCTCTATATCTATATATAGGTAGTGATCTGTGTATATCTGTTAATAATACACATCTATAGATATAGCTATGTCTCTATATATATACACAGTGTATACACTGTATAGATACTTGTCTCTTAGCTGCCCACCATCCGCTATATATACTGCCCTCTATATATACTCTATCCGTTGTATACATTGTACAATATAACGCCCTCTATATACAGTGTACACGGTAGTACTGTACAGTATACGGCATACACGTTAAACTACAGTGTAGTGTAAAGTGTATATCGTATACTCTGTATAAAGGGTCAAACCCCGTTACAAGAACACCCCGTTACAAGAACACATTTCTGGTACAAAACATATGTTCTTGTAGAGGGGTTTTACTGTATATATATATGAATATTATATATTATCTATAGGTAAAAATAAATATATATTACCTATAGGTGGTTATATATCACTATCACCTATAGTGATATTTTAATAGTTTCTCAGAAAACACAAACTGTACTTTAATTGGTGTAATACTTTATAAACACAAGAAACAAAGCTACGATTTCATATTGTAATCCATTAGTAGACTATAATCAATAATATATAAAGAATGTTAAAATAATCAATACTGAATTTAGTCAAATATATTGTATACCAAATATTTGTTATGTAAATTATATGGAATTGGTAGATAATTAACTTTAACATATTTAACCGTAATCTCTTCTAATAATAGCAACGTAATAGCAGCATAATAGACTTTAAAAATTAATAACAGCATAATAATTGCATAATAGACTTTTAATGGTAACATAATAGCAGCATAATATCACAATGTAAACATGTTAGGCTATTAGTTATGCTATTATGTTGCTATTATGATATGTTAGCTGGGAACCGCTGAAAGCTAAAGTAAAGAATATATGTAGGTATAATAAGTACCTATAATAAGTATATATATATATAAGAATATATGAATATTTATCTATTATAAAGTATCCGGAAAAATTCTACCAATACTTACTATGATCTAGAGGGTTATAGGAGATCTTCATAATAATCATATGAATCAATTCACAATGAGATATCTCTCCGATTAATTTCTAATTAATTATCAATCAATATGTAGGTTATCCTATTTGTTGATGAGTTTGACATGCTTTAGTAATAAAATATGTATGTAAAATTATCCTATTGCTAAAAAATGCCTATTTATAGTTTAGTTCTTAGAAATGTGAATACATAACATATTATAAAACTATATTGCTTTATAAATTATTTGAAATATGCATGATTTAAAATGTACAAGCTAGATTCAAAGTAAGATTATACCTACATTCATTTTCAAATAAATCAAATCGTTCAATCTTGCATAATGCACGATTTTGCAGAACCCTAATACAATATATATATATATATATATATATATATATATATATATATATAGGGTACAACCAAGACATCCTATAACATCGAGGTTATATGAGGTATTGTAACAATATACCTATATAATAAATGGACACTTTTAATTTGAAATTGATTTACAGATTACCATACATTACTGGTAACTACACATCTTGAATATCATTACAAGGCACCGACCTACCTCATGAAATTAATAAATCCATATTCAAGTCTGAGAGTAAATATACCACATAATCTACATCAAATTGAAGGCAACACAATAAAAGAATCAACGCACTACAGCAGATAATTTAGTATATCGGCACCTTTCGAGTGTAACAAGCTCGATATTGATTTAAGATCTTGTGAAACAACATCACCATTCAAAACATTATAAAAACTCATTTATTTAGAATTATCTATGATTTATCAAATATTGTTGTTATTTAATATTTCACCAGCATATATTCAAGACCTCCTATAACCGAGGTTATAGGAGGTCTTAATATATTACCATTTTATTTGTATCTCATATTACCATGTTATTATAACAAATTTGTTAATTTTCATTTTAAAAGTTTATAACCTCAAATCAATAATAATAATAATAATAATAACATTATATGGTACATATAGGCTATATATAGCCTATAGGCTATAGGCTATATAAATATATATATATAATGTGCGGTATCGGTATTATTTCTTATAACACATAACATAAAATAACTAAATATAAATCAATGTCTGTGAATATGCATTTAGGTTGAACAGTAGACCGGTTCGTACTTTTTTTTCTCGTAATTTTATAAACCTTCACATCTATCACAATTAATTATGCTATGATGAATAAGTGTTTAAAATTGTAGAAATATATCTTAAATAGTTTTATGTCACTAAACCTTTTATTTTAACATTGAATAGTATATATATATATATATATATATATACATATACAATTTAACATGGGGGAGATATATATATATATATATATATATATATATATATATCTTATTTCAAACTTATCCCAAACTTATTTCTATAGAAATAAGTTTTATTTAATTTTTTTAAATTGAATGATTTTTTTAAGCCAACTTTGGATATATCCTAGAAACATATATTACAAATAGTATTAATAATACAAAATATTTTGTATAACAATCTAGATGCCCACATTTTATAAAATAATTTTAGTAAAAAAAATATCTAAAAATCGTATAATTTAATAAATTATTATAATATAAATAAATTATTACAATTTAATTTAAAAAATTAAAATATATAATTTATAGATAATAATAATACAATTCAAATTAATTATTAAAAAATTAAATATTATTTTTAGAAAAAAAATTAACATCATTTGTAATTTTTTTTAATTTTATTTGAAATATGAAATACAAAATATATTTACATATTTTTTAATTTTATTAATTTAATTTCAATAAAGGACATTTATATCTCACTTATATCCACAATTCAATACAATATGATCACTCAAATTGTAAAGTATAATTATATATATTAATTTTAAACAATTAATTATTTTTTTGAATTATTTTGAAATAAATACTTTGTAAAATGGTGTATTTTCTCGAGTTTTAGGAGACATTAATATTGGTAATTTGTAGATATACAAAATGAAATATAGATATTATATTAATAATAAATATAAATAATGGTATATATTATATTAATTCATTAAATATAATACAAATATATAATTAATTTTTAATATTTTTATTTTAAATGTAAAAATCAAATATAATAAGATAGTGGAATTATTATTATACATGTAATATTTTAAATTAAATTTCAAAATAATAATTTATATTTCAAAATTTAAATGCTTCGTGACCAAAGGTAATTTATATTTTTTATTAATTTATATTTACATTTTTTTTATAAAAATTGTTAATACATATTATACTGAAATATAGATATGTATTATATTTTATATTAAGGATTAAAAATTGATTCGAACGAACCGGTCTATTGAACAGTGCAAGCGCAACTAGGGGCGCTGGGACGATTTTGTATGTATGGGGGACCAGCCAATCAAAATAAATGATGTGGTAAAAGTAGGGGGGTCTAATACATATGAGGTCCCCCCTAGATTTAAAGTGGGGACATTCCCCCCCCTGCTGCGCTCCGCAACATATGTAGGGGAAAGTCCCCGATTACCGACCCCCTCCTAATACCGACCCCCTCTCGTATCTCAGTAACTATAAGAGATATCAAAAAATAATATATACATGAACTGTTAGTAATTTAATGATAAATATGAAAACGTATTTTGTTTTAAAAAATATTTAATCCTACAATTGTTATTTGATAAAATGTAATATTCTGTTTTATTTTTTTTAATATTTGAATAATAACTTTTTTTAAATCATTGTAAATACTTTATTAATTAAAATAAAACTTGATTTTGTACATAATATTGTAGAACAATAAAATGTTTATGACTATTATAAAAATAATTGAATTTGAATAACTATTAACCAATATATCTTAATTATAGCAACCCATATTATTTTCCTATTACCGACCCCCTAAATTACCCTAATACCGACCCCATGTAATTTATAATATCCAATCAAAATAGATTCGTATTTTACTATAAAATATGTCGTAAGTTGTTTATGTATCATTGATATAGATTTAGGATTCATAATTCCAGTTAATTATATACATACTGATTAAACAATAAATATTAAATAATAATATACAATATTTTAATATAATTACTATAAAATTTAAATTTAAATTTAATATTACTATTAAAACATAAATTCAATAAAAAATAAATTACGTCATGTTATAATTAATTATAGTTATGTATATCTACTCTTTTTATTGGATATTATAATACTACAATTATTTATACTACGATTATTTTATGGAGTCGGTAATAGGGGAAGGGGGTCGGTATTAGACACATGTATCCGATTACCGACCCCCCTGTTTATTCTTGTAAATATAATTATATCAAAAATTTAAAATAGCCACTTTATTCATTGCCATAATATTACCCTAATTACAAAATGTCGATTACATATATTTAATATTGAATAAGTTATTACAAATAATCATTTAGGGGTCGGTAATCGGGGACTTTCCCCTATATTTAGATAAGACCATTACTGTATTTTCCACATCATACGCATTATTATAATACACCCGAAGCGTAAATTGTTGTATCAATCTGGTAAGTGGTACTCTAAATATATGCAGTGAAGTGACTCAAATGTAAATGACAATGGAACACATAGTTATATATAATATATACAGAGCTAGGTACGATACTCGAAAAATGTATAATAGATATAATTACAATTACAAACTTTTTTCTTATACTACTACAATTACTTTATAAAAAATCATAGTAGATACAATTACAAATACAATTTTCTTAGTAGATACAAATACATTATAATTATATACAATGTATATAGTATATAGATATAAATTATATTTATATATATATATATATATATATATATATATATTATATCATATAATATATATATTTATATATATATATATATATATATATATATTCATTGATGTCGATTTGAAAGTACATATCAAGGAACATTAAGGGGGTATCCCACTACAAGTATTTTAACTTTAAAACTATTTTCTATAAAGTTAACTATAATTTTAATGGGAAACCTCCTTACTTTCCGGCAACTTGCCTGAAATATAATAACTTTATTAGGTATCCCATTACAACTTGATAGAAAATGGTTGTAAAGTTACAATATTTCCGGTAAGTTGCCGGAAAATCTTGTAGTGGGAAAATCTTGTAGTACCCCCTTTATACGGAATTAATGTCCGGAAATGTTATATAGAAAGTGATTTTCTAGAAATTTGTAGTGGGATACCCCCTTTAAAGTTACTATTTTTCCGGAAAGTTGCCGGAAAGTAATAGGGTAACCCACTAAAATTGTAGTTAACTTGATAGAAAATAACTTTCTACAAATATATCAGGACATTATTTCCAGAAATACTGTTAGTAGGATAGGTTAAACCTACATTCTTTAAAATGAAATATTAAATATTTACACCTTATAAAGTGTTCTTCAATAGATGATATAGAATACATTTGTTGATATTTATTAACATTTAATGATGCCTACGATGAATATGTTAGTGTACCAGCGTTTATTTCATCTGAAATTATACTATGAGCTATTACAGACTATAGAGAAATATACATTATTACAATATATTATTTTTCAACTAAAAATAATCAGCGACATTTACTTTTGAATGTTAAACATGAATATAGTAAATTATAAAATATACAAAAAATAAATTATTAATATATTATTAATTATTATTATTTAGAATTATCATATTTATTAAAATGATTTTATATTTCTTTGATATATAATTTTGAATTATAAATCAATTATTATATAAAATATCTTATCAAAATAATGTCTTTGTTTTCAATAAATGTATATAATGGTTTTTGGGAATAAATCACTATAATTGATATATCATAATTTTTAACAATGAATTAATTTCAATATTAACAAAAGATATTCTATTAAAATATATATATATATAATGTATATATATATTAAAATTAATTTATAAAATGATATTATAAAATATTGATATAAAATAAATATAATAACCAAATGATATATTATTTAATAAAGTGTATATGTCTTAAATAATTGTCTTAGTAGATACTATTTATGACAAATAGATACGATTACAAATACTTTTGTAATAGATACAAATACAAATACAAATGTATCTACGATACTGATTTTTTGCCTTAATAGATACTGTATCGGCGATACTGCCCACTGGGCAGTGCCCAGCTCTGAATATATATAATAAATATATATATAATATATATGTATGGTATATTTTATTATCTCAGATATAGAATCACCTATTGTATATATGTGTTTATTATGGTATATGTTACTATGATTAGTGATATTTTGAAAAGCATCATACATCTTCATATATTTAAATTTAAAATTTTTTAATATATTAATAATTCTTAATCTTAATTTTAAACAATTTATAAGATATTACTAGATAAATAAATACAATATTATAGTAGTACATATTATTACTATTATTATCTATATGTGTATATAATAATTATAAATGTATAACAATGTTATATTGAATATATATTTAATTGTTATTAATATATTTTTTTAATTTATTAATATTAATTTAATATTTTATTAAATATATAATATATATATAAATGATAAAAATTAATATAGTAAGTTCAATAAGTATAGCTGTTATTTGTTTATCGATCAGTTATTATATAATTAATACTAGTAATTACAGTTATTCATCCTATACTAATACACAAAGTAATAACATTCCTATAATAAATGGTAGCTCAGTATCTTGTATAGGGGATGGTTCTAATAGGACATATATATTTAATAACATATTTTATAAAGCAAGTGTTGGTGAATTTATTTTTATAAGAAATAAATTTAGCACTACAAATGGTTTAGGTGATTTTCAAGATTTATCTAATTACGGATTTGTTGAGGTATATATAAGTATTATATATATTATAATAATATAATATTATATTTATATTTTTAATTTTATAATATCAGATATAATAATTATATATGTGTATGTGTCAAAGATTTTCCTAAGGAAAGAGATAACACTTATGCGAAATTGTGTAATTATTTTTTTTGCACAAAAATGAACATCGAAAAAAATGAGTTGTTTATAATTTAAATTCGTATCAAACTATACACTTATAAAATGTAAAATAATATGTTTTAAATTATTATTTATATGATAAAATTAATTGCTAATTACTAATATATAATAAAGCAATAGGATATGTTGGTTTTAAATTATATACATATCTATGTGGCGAGTAAAAATTAATTTATTTTGCAAGTAATTAATAGAGCAATGAAAACATTGTTATATAGAAACTGCGCTAAACCTAAATCTACTTTAGTGAGTTCGATACTACTACCTGTAACGACAGGGAGAACGTATTAATTACGTTGCGTAGATAGGGAGTGTTATATATTTGATTCGCAAAATCAAAATCAAAATTATTATATTATAATATATAAAATGTGATGAACATACCCATATTAATAAATAAACATGTATTTATATGTTATTATCTATTTGCTAGTTTTCGCCTATTATTGGACACAATCGAATGACGTTTAAATTCACTGAATTGTCGTATCTTGATGCAGATCTAATTTTTGAACAAAATAGGTTTGATGTTATTGTCATTTTACGTTTGTAATAACATTAATATATATTAATATCGTTAATATACTAAGTATATTAATTTAATGAATGAATATTTATGTATTTCCTGAATATTGAATTAATAGACTGAAGGATATTCAGGATATATACCTACGTAGCTTATATTACGAATATCCTTATAAAAAAATATAAAATATTGATAATATAATAATAATAATAATAATTAAATAAGAAAATATAATAATAATAATAATAATAATAATGGTGTAATAAAAGAATATTAATATCGAATATTTATATTAATAATAATAATAATAGTAAAAATAATAGATCATTTTATTATTACTTGTGTGGCTCAGTTTGCTAAGGTGTTTGACATACAGTTAGTAAAATAATATTTAGAAGTGATCTTATATAATTGTGTATACATAAATGATCGGCTCTCGTTAAATTTTAAATTTTAAAACCATGGATTCCTTAATATGAGAGCGGTTTGAATGGATATTAGAGCCATATGGTTATAACTGAAAACTTCATCTAAGTTCGTGAATGGGATGAAAGGAATCCACCTAAATAAAAATAATAATATAAACTCATATTGTAGTTAAATATATATATATATATATATCTATATTTTATTATATTATTTGCTTACGAATATAGTATATTTAATACATATCAAATTTATTTTAAATTTCGTATACAAATTAGGCGAGCCCCTAAATACGTATAATATACATATTACCCATACTCTGTTATACACTAAATCCATCGCCTCGGTTCATTCGTAGCCGTCTCACTCGCATAAGTGAAACCTGTTTGCTG
This sequence comes from Osedax fenrisi, assembly GCA_964019155.1. Classification (NCBI taxonomy): domain Eukaryota; kingdom Metazoa; phylum Annelida; class Polychaeta; order Sabellida; family Siboglinidae; genus Osedax; species Osedax fenrisi. Next base: position 7,028,827 of record OZ025244.1, on the reverse strand, counting down.
GTGAGCAAGTTCAAGGCTGACAATCTGATGCATTCGCTGCACGACGACATTCTGCCTTTGTACGACACCCTCAAGGTCAGCACGATTAGCACGTTCTGCTTATATTGCGCTTATATGTCGACGCTAATATTATTAATTAATATTCCGGTGATAATATTGATATATATATATCTATTCATTCCATTTTCATAATATATATATATATATATATATCTATGTAGAGTATATAGTCTTATATTTAGTAGGTATATCTTTATGGGCAACTCATTGTAAATAAAAACTTCTTATAAAGAATCTAGTAGAAATAGTTTATCAGAATAATTTACTTTCATTGTTTTTATTTAAAGATTAATTTTCAATTTTCACTGTTTATTTTTTAAAACGATTCAAAATAAGACACGGATCTTTTCGAGTCGTTGCCAGCCATGTAATTATTATCATCATCGTTATATTGATACATAATGAATCATTAATAATGATGAATTGACTAGTTGATGGGAGAAATCATACCTTCGCAAACACGACTAGTTGAACTGTCTCCTCGCAGCATCGATAACGACTACCCTTATGGTTTGTTGCTCGTCTACTACATGCAAAACTGTTTTATTAGGCCAATGTTCATAATATATCACGTAGATATGTGTATGTATTGCTAGAAAATTTAGAATTCTTCTAAAAAGTGCCTAAACTAATTTTATTCAATAAAAAACCATAAATAAACGTTATAAACGATACAAATGAAGACAACAAATTATCATATTTACGCTATTTTATGTAATTTTAATAATTTTAATTTAATAATAATATAGATTATTAATAATATATCAAATTCTTCTTCAGAATTCATATATTTACTTTATTACAAGTATATAATTGTAATCACTATTTAAAATAAATTATTCTACAAAT
>OZ025244.1:6850418-7022918 GCA_964019155.1 Osedax fenrisi | reverse complement strand
AAATAGTGCATTTTTAAAGAATATTTATCAAACCTTAAACAAGTGAATCATCCATTAAATCTATTATTTGTTAAATCGATGTTAATAATTTCAATACTTATCTGTCGATCAATATTCCATACAGATCAGGTAAACAGATTAGTTATTAAATTTATTATTTATTAAAAATAATTTATTGAAAATATCCGGAAATTTGATTTATCCATTATTAAAATGATTTATAAAATAATGCCTAAAAGTAACTATTAATACCTTAAATAAGTATTTATATACATAAGCGAGTACAAAATAATTATTAATATTCTAAATAGTTCTAATAAGTAGGTTTACATTTTAAATGTTCATTATATATGTAGTGCTAAATATAATCTACAAGATATACAACAAAAGTTATTAGTTTATGTATTAATGTATACTCCCCTGATTGACCTGGAGCTCCTTAAATATTACTTACTTTTTAATCAGTTAATTATAATAAATATTATATAATTTAAAATGTATAGCAAACTACTGGGTAGAATAAAAGCAAAGCCTATTTAGTTATACTTTGTTAATTATCCGAGAACGGAAAAATGATCGATACATATATATAACCACGCAGTAAGAGCCTACATCTGATATTGTTAATAATAATACATCTTATTATTACATTTCAGAGAACTCTAGTATATCCTTTAATGTGTACGTGTGTATTAAAATATACTGCGTACGTACATTAAGATAATATATTAATTGTGTACCACAATTTTATTTAAATGTTATTATTATCAATTATTTGTATTATATATTTTGATCATTACACCTCTAAGAATTACACTTATTTATTATTATTTTACTTTGGCGAAGTCGTTTAATTCAATCTAGAAACTTAGATGAAGTTATTGATTATAACCAATGGCTCTAATCCTCTTCGAAGCCTCTGACATATTAGTCATCCAAGTTTTAACGAAAGCGGTTCATTTTTATATATAATTATTCGAGATCGAATTGTTATCTATAAATAAACTTTCATCGTGATACCCGCCTAATAACTAACACACACACATACATTGCAGGATCTTCTATCACGTGACTTTAATTACACTGTGGTGACGCTGTGTTTAGAAACTCATACTTTGGCCTACATAGCCGATCAATTGGAGACTGCCGATGTTCTACTGGGGATGCACGGCGCGGGATTAGGTTAGCGCCCCGCCCTGCCAGCTTCCTATTGGTCGATATCGTTTAGATTGTTTACGAGTCGCGATTTCATTAATATATTTATCTGTTGAATTATTTAATTCGATCAACTCGATATATTCATTTAAGGGTGGGTGCGACCTATGTTCTATAAATAGATTTATGCATGTATAATAGGAAAATTAGTGATTTACTAAAAAAAGTTTATATTTATTTTCTTATTTTATATTTATTTATTCAATACAATATTTAACAAAATTATAGATATTATATTTATATATAATAATTACATTTTTATAGAATATAAAAGACAATATTTAATATAAATTATGTTTAACTAATAATTAACTATTAATTTGAAAATAAAAGATAAAATTATAAATATTTTAAGTTTACTATTTATTAAATTAAAAATGCAATATTGTGTAATTATATATATATTATAAATTATCTAAACATTTAAATTAAGTTAATGCATTATTGAATGAGTGAAATTGGTAAAAATATTCTGAGTAAATTTATTACAATATAATTATGAAAACTGTATGAAATATATATACAAATGATATAACTTATGACATTATGTTATTATAAATAAATAGCCATTTATGAATATTGATTATTTAAAAGTATATAAAATATTATTTATTTTAGAATTTCCAATTCTAAAAGCGTATTTATTAAATTATGAAGATTATTAGATTAAATTTATTTTATTTTATATTTTATTTTAATTTATTCAAATAATATAATTGTTAAGTAAAAACATGATTTTATATCATTTTAAAGATAATATTTAATATTTTAATAATATTATCTAAACAAAATTGTAAACACATTTTGTTATCTAATCCGAGACACTGATTGGCACCTACCCTTAATATATAAACCAACTTAATATATATATATGTAATATTGTAAAATATTATAACTCAAAATGTATTCATTTTATTATTACCAATTTCAAAGAGCATAATAATCTGCACTCTATATATAAAATACATTATAATTTATTCTTAAATATTACAAGAAAGCTTATTAAATATTAAATTAATAATATATTTAGATATCACCAGTTTATTCCTTAATTGTAGTCGTATCATCTTTTCAGTAATATAATTTATCTCTACTCCAATACGTTATATAATATGTATATATATACACACGCAAATAATATATGTTCACCCTATGAGATGAATGCCTTCACTACTATACAATATCACACACACCTACACACCTCCACACACACCCACACCCCCACACACTCACCTCCACATACACACCCACACACTCACCTCCACACACACATCCACACCTACACACACACCCACACACCTACACACCCCCACACACACATACCTACACACCTCCACACACACCCCCACACACACATACCCCCACACACCCCCACACACACCTCCACACACACACCTCCACACATACCCACACATACCCACACACATCTCCACACACACACCACTACAACATCACCGCTGCAGTGACTAGCATCTTCATGAGACCGTCAGCCTCCGTCGTCGAGTTCTTCCCGTATCTAGTGGACGCCGACTATTTCACACCTTACCGTACTCTGGCCTCGATCATGTCGCTCAATTATAGGTTATCATCTCGTGCTACCGGAGTGTGTGTTGACGTCTTAACCTACCTTATTATCTGTGTACACAGGTATAGTATACATATATTACCTGGGGATTATCGGAGTAAATTATCTATTTTTCATATTATCAGACATATATTTTACGTTTGAATAAAGTTAAGGGGTATCGTATGTGTCTTCATATCTACTGTCTGATATTTATAATGAAAATAAGCGATATTTTTTGAATAAATTATTAAAAACTATTTAATCACTGTATATATTTTTTTGTACAAATTACAGAATGGAAATTATAAAAATGTATCATTTAAATAGATAGTGATGGGCAAATGTCACTCATTTTTTATCTATGGTTCAAATTGAAAGAACATATATTTAATCACATATTATAAAGTAATATAATTGTTCCATATTGTTTATATGATAATATTGTAATCATAGAATCATGATGGAAAGATTATTAGACTAGTCTTAGGATAGGCTCTATATGACTTGAAATTCCCCACATTGTACACTCTATATATATATATTTACAAGTATAAATAGAATGATGTTCTGTTTTTCTAATATTGTATAAATCAATAGAAATTGTATTGTATTAAATAAGAATACTAAAATATGAATGATATGCTAATGGTCAGATAAACAGTGAGTGAATGTTATATGTATATATTTGTGTTTATGTAAGAGAGATAGAAGGGCACATGTAGTTTAAATACAATGTGTATTATAATTTACATATATTCTATTGTTACCAGTGCATTCTATACACTGACTCCAACAATTATGAATGTGAATGTAAACAATACAAATAATCTAACTTTGTATTTGTTATAAATGTTATTCACAAACTATTCAAGTCTAGGGGCCACAGTGTTCATTGGTATAGTGACTAACTGAAAATGTTAACTGCAGTCCATGCATATCCTTGTAGTATCACACAGTGTATATACTGAGCTGTCCCGTCCTTAGTATAATATAGTGTATAATCAGATTGCAGATTATTATATATTTATGTAATAGTATTATTATAATTCGATAGTATAATTAAATAATATTATATTAATTTATAGAAATCTCATGATAATGTATTTCTTTCAAATATATCCCATTATAGTAGTTTGTTTGTTATAATGCGATAGGTTGCTTTCATGACAGTGTGGGTATGATTTTAGTTTACCCCGTTTAGGTAATAAACATGTGTTCACACTACACATTAATACAGCGCCCATGTATACACACACACACATGATAATGCTATGATATGAATTCTGACCTAATCACTAAATATCACTGATAACCTATATAACTATAGTCATTCCTGGAATAATATCAGGGTAGATTAGATTATGTAGCAAGTGTACGCTATCAGTAGAAACCCAGTGTTCCCATCGCATTCACACGCTGTATTGGGTAGCCAAACTGGTGTATATAAATAGGTATACCCAGTATGTGTACAAATATGTGCCCACATATTACGTGTGGGTAAGGCCTTAACAGTTTTGTCTAACTAAAATATCAATTCTTTGCAATTTTCAAAGCTCTCGAGAAGTTCAAATATTTTAAAATATAGTTCTCAAAAAGATAAAATTAGTACTCAAAAAATTACTCTATATATATATTATAAATACTTAATATATTATAAGTTATAATATTTGTATGTTATATGTTGAGAAACGAATAGCCGTTGTGAATATAACACTCATTAAGGATAATCATAAAAAGCTACCCGAAATTAATACTAAATTCCCGAAACTAAATGTAATATTTAAAAATGTTGATTACTAATATATAGAAGAGTAACATACAAGTGCAATGTTTGACCTTTTGACCTCTATTCAGGTATCTGGAGTGCAGGAATGCTTCCCAATCGAAGGCCCACGAGAAATACATCCCCGACACGGTGCCTCAGCAAAGAAAGCAGGATATCATCAAAGATAATAGAGTGGTGCGGGCGGTAAGGTGTTGCGATGATGCTAGGTGGCTGTACCGAGCTTACCAGGTTCATCATCATCAGTAGCTGCGACTAGGGGGTGCTGTAACGGCGGGGGGGGGGAAATGTCACCCCCCCCCCACTTTAATCTAGGGGGACCTCCTATGTATTGTTCCCCCCCCACTTTTACCACAACATTTATTTGAGTGGTTGCTACATACAAATCTTTCCAGCACCCCTAGTAGTATCTACTGCAATATATTAGTAACGTAAATATATATACTTATATAGATATTAATAATAATAAGTTAATGAATATTAAAATATATATATATATATATATATATATACTATATTCTAGTTTATAATATTAATATATTTGTATTGTAAGTATATTTCCTTTATTTAAAATGTTCCATCTACAAAGTAAGGACGGGACATAATCTACCCTCACTTATTATTTAGTAGTACTTTACCGTTGAGCTATTTCTTCGTATTGCATTATGCATTAAAAGAAACATTTAATACAAACTAATATAAATAACTGGAGTCTTTGTAACCAGCATCGAGATAACAACATACGCCACTGAAATGTATATATTCCAGAGTATAATGAACAGAATTAAATAGATACAAAGTTCTCTTTACAATAGTTATAAATCAGATATCTTTTCTTTATTATACTTGATAAGTAATATATATCATTTGTACTAATTTATGATCAAATTAAATAAAGATATATTAATTTTGTTTGTTTTATTATAAGTTATACAATCGAATTAATTTTATATTATGTACTATCATTATTATATTGTATTTATTGTAATATCTAAAACCTTTGTTTTATCTAGACACCAATATGATATATATATATATATATGTTATATCACATCACCATTAATTATAGACATTCAAGCTAATTCACCCCTAATTCACCCTAATTAACACCCTAATTCACCATAATTAACACCCTAGTTCACCCTATCCACCGCACACAGGATACTGAGATTGACATCGAAGCATTACGTGATCTGCTATCATCACTGCACGATGAGATGCTGAATACACCGCAACAGGCTGCTGATGCTGATGTAGAAGTGATTGAAGAGGCTGCTGCTATCACCAGTTACCCCTACGTTAACCTAACCACCCCCGCCGCCCCCGTTCCCATCACCACTCCCATACTTCCTTCACGAGTGCTAAACCTAACTTGTTACCTAGACGGCCGGGCGCATTACTTGCTAGTTTGGAGACGACCTTTGAACCTAAGGTCGTGCGGAGGTTACGAACTTAGGGTTCGGTGCGGGGATGACGTAACCACGTACGGAGTGAAACTAGAATACCTGAGGCTAGAACGGAGGCAATCCTGTAAACAACTGATTTGGATACGGGTGAACTCGAAATCACCGCTCATCCTCGGGCGGTTCAATGATTTTCCGTTGGAATGTTTATGATTTTTGTTTTTTATTATCAATTTTAATGATTTTTACTTTTATACTTTTTATAATTATTTATTCATTGTTGATACCTATTTTTTAAAGATTTTAAAAATACTTATAATAGTCATATTCGTATTCACACTGTAGTCATTATATATAGAACAAAGTTTATTTTCCAGTATATTTATATTTCATAATACGCATGCCATCGACAATAAATATACGAAGCGCTTACTTTTGCATGCATTTATTAAGAAAAAAAGAAATAATATAAAATGAGATTAAAATACAGTAAAATAATTGTCGATAAAAACAAAAGTAAATCGCCTTCCGTGAACATTTGCATTACGGGTACTGAACTGCATTATGGGTAATGGTAATGGATTTCTTTTTAAAATACTAAATATTGCGAATGATTTAACACTTCTATACACACATTTGTATATATGTGTGTACGCGTGTGTGTTTATGTGCTATTTATATAGGCTTATGAAGACAGGCTTACTTTTCACATTTCTCAAATATTTTCTCCAATTTCTTCCGAAGGCAATGTAAATCATTCTAATTAAATATTTAGAGTTATTAATCTCAATATATTATATATATATATATTAATGGGATATCGGAGATTAATAAATTCATTAAATATTCACGAATTACAAATATATATATATATATATATATTATAGAATAATAAATAAATGACCTACTTAGTCCTATACCTAATACAATAGGATACTATTGTTTATTGATTAAATCATATATAAGATAAGTTAAACGTGCTTGATTTCACCTCTATATTTATTATGTGTAACTAAATTGATTAGAATAGATATTTATTTAGATGTATATAGTTGTTAATAAAATAGAGAATTTTGTAAAAATAATAATAATATATTATTAAAATATGTAATATAGTTTATTAACTATATATAATAGCCAAGTATAGTAGCCTCACCTTGGTAGTAGTACAACTATAGTATACCCAAATTACTTACATCACTATAACTATAGTAGTAGGAGGAGTACTATAGTATATCGACTAACCTCACTGTAGCGATAGTTGTAGACCAGATTGTGAATGTTTAGCGCCCCTCTCTTCAGCATCAGTAGGCTGTCGGTCAGGCAGTAAGTGAACCCGTTACTGCTATTGGTCACCTGGGGAGGTCAGAGGTCAATCGTATGTAAACAGTGCTAGCATCATGAGATAGGTGCTACGGCTTTAGTATAGCAGTGTTTGAAGATATTTAATATAACTAGATTTGTATCCTATTTCAGAATTATTTAATACGTTCTGTAATTTAGAAATATTTCCTTCATTAAGAAATACATACATTTAATGCTAATTACTAAGAAAATGTGTTTACATAAATGATATTTTTGATATATAAAATATTATTTTTAAAGTTATATATAAATCATGTTTTACATAAAATATAAGTAAATCTCAAAAAATAAATTGTTGATAAGACAATAATAATCGTAAGAATTTTATGAATATAAAATAAATGTTAATACTATAATCAAGGACAGGATTAGTCTGCTCTACACTAGTACATTTGTGTACTCCGAAATATATACTTTTCAGTGATATATTTAATTAAATTCAGTGATTTAAAAATGAAATAATTTATTTAAATTTATATTTTTGTTATAAAAATATTATTAAAAAATGAATTTATTTATAAATTTGGTTTTAGTTGAAATTTTTTACTATATTATTGATGTTGACATTTCGTTACATTACATTGCATATAAAACAATAAGGTTATTACTATACTAGATTACAAAACTCTGTGTAAGGTACATTTAATACTACAAATTGTCTACAAAAATAACTTCGATGAGGAGGTATTTAGGATAAAGAGGGCGCTACCAACATATGAAAAGTAGAACAAGGTCGCGCATTCGTCGCAGCGGGCATTCTCCAAGGTCGCCAGGTTCACGACCTCATGGTCACTATCGTAGAGGTCGTTCAGTTTCAATCTTTTCTTCACAGAATCCTTCACTTGCGATGATAGCAGCATTTCATTATCTCTGCGGACATTGTGACAAGTGTGATTACTACTACATATCATATTGAGGGGGTCTTAATTCTTATGTTTATGTACTTATTGAATGTAGACATCTAATACATATTTAGAGAATTCATAATATATTTTAAATACTATTTAAGGGGATACCGCATAGTAAAATATGTTGAAACCAAAAAATACAAATATTATAATGGAATAATAATTAATTTAGTGTTATTTAGTATATGTCACAAAATTTAAAATGAATTCCGTTTATAAAAAGCATCTTTTATGATAATTGTTTAAAAAATAAATTATATAACATAGTAATCCTATAGTATTTTATGTAAATATATAATCAATAAAATAGTATATTATATATATATATTAATGTTGCAATTGAACCCTACTATCTGAGGTATCATTATAAGTATCAGTTGGAAATAGTTGAGTATCAGTCCGAGTTCGAAATAATATATTAGATAAACATGTACATGTATAAATTGTACTTTTTATATTGATTGTTAATTAGTTAAATTATAAATGCGATTTACACAGAATAATTATTTACACGTATTTCATATATAAAATTAACCGCACAGATAAACTAGTATAGCAATCTTACTAATTGTTGTTGTTTTAAATAAATAACACATGCGCAAAATAATATGTAGCCATAATTTTAATAATATATTAGAAAATACTTTATAATGACTATTTTCTATGAAATTTTATTTTATAAATGATTAAATTAAATATCCTTTTATGTATTTTTATATATGAATTATATTGAAATATAGAAATAAGCCAACATATTGTTATAGCTTTGTATTTCCTCTATATATCACAAATAAAATTCATTGGATAGATTGTTGTGTGCGTTAAGCTTTATACGGAGTAATGTATTTACTATCTCTATGCATTGAATGGCGTTATGTGATAACACCTTATAAATTAATAATTTAATTAAACAATTAGAGATAAATCCTATATGAACTAATGATTATTATATAATAGACGTGAATTAAACATGATCTATATGAATATTAGAAATATAAACTATCTGTATAATGCATAGTTATTATCATGTTAATTCATAAATAGTTACACACAATTAATAATTAATAAGATATATATTAATTAATAAATAGTTTAAAATAATAAATTAACCAGATATATATTTATTAATAAATAGTAAAATGTAATAAATTAATTTAATATATAATATTTAATAAATAGACGAGCTTACTAAATGATATGTACTACTGTTGAAGTGTATAAGCTGTAACGGACTAACAATATCTGTCTGAACAAGGGGAAAGCCTCTCTGATAGAGACGTAGTGGAAGTCAGCTCTGCGATTGCTGCTCAGAAGGAACGACTTCATTAGTTCAGTGACTACTTGTTCCGTGCAGATGTCGTTAGGCTCTTTGATTATCTGAAGGTTCTATGGGGAGAGAGGGAGGGTGAGGTAGTGAAAGGGAGAGGGAGGGTAAGGTAGTTAATGGGAGGAGGGGTGAGATTGTGAATAGGAGAGGGAGGGTAAGGTATTGAAATGTAGAGAAGGTGAGAGGGGTAAGGTAGTGAAAGTTAGAGAGGGGAGAGAGATGGTGAGGTAGTGAATGGGAGTGAGGTGAAGGAATGGGGAGAGGGAGGGGTGAGTGAGGTAATGATGGAGGGAGGTATATATGGAGAATTAGGGAGATTTAAAGTATGGAGATGTGGGGATAGGAGATAAATGTAAAGTAGGTGATTTAATCATATCGTATATCTTAAATATGAAATTAATGAGGTTAATAAGACGCTAGATTAATATGTTCATAAATGTTCACATATATGTGGGCGGTTGTTCATCTAAATATACAGCATAACTATATATATGAATAAGATAATACACATTATGTAATATATATATATATATATATGCAAACACATAACTTATAGATATGCACATATTTATAACTAAATATATATATATACATTTTTATATTATATATGTATGTTATAAATGCTAACAATGTATTATTGTATCTCAATGTGTTATAGTGATCTAATATCATATTGTACGCTAGAGGTTAAGCATATATGACCTTGAGCATACCAGTGACTAAATACGCATGTTATGTAATACAAATGTGCACTAATTAATATTTAAATATAAACGTTATTAGTAATTATTATCTATAACATTTATAATATATATGTATATATTTATAAATATTATATAGATTTTTTATATAGGGAAAATATATATTATGTAAAATGGAATTAGCTGTAGATAATGAATATATCATTATCAATATTATAGATATAAATATTTAAATATATATAAATATAAATACCTTATTTCATCATCATTATCATATATTATATATTAATCAATATATAACTATGTATTATTTATTATATTTATAAATGTATTTTTCATATTTATAATTTATCTCAATTATTCATAATTAGTAGTACCTATATTACATATTAAATATAATTCTACATTTTGTATATCAAATAATAATTCAAACAAATTTAATAAGATGAAGTATATAAAATTATGGGTATTTATCGATAAACATTAACATATTTATAATAATTCGTACTCATAAAAACGAATACACAAAATGGAATTAAATTCATATACATACATAAGGATAGCATATACATACATAAAGATAGCATATACATATCTATAGATGTAATGAGAAAGTGTAATAAGCAATTGAATGTAGTGTATGGTACATAGTGAGCTATAGGAGCTACATAAGAAACCTACTACCAAGTAGTTATTCGATGTACCTATTACATTATTATTATTCATGTATACATATATATATTGATAATTACGATAAATGTGAATGTACTTTTATACAAAAAATTAAATAATAAATTTAAAATACAACATACTTTAAATTGAAGATATCATACTATTTGATATGTAATCTAAAACCATTGATATAGATATCAGTCAATTCTATCTATTTTAATGAAAAACCTATTATTTTAATATTTGACATATATAGTATGACTGTTTATCCAATTAAAATCACTGATGCTATTTTGTTAATTTATCGATAAAAGTGCCATTCGTATATCTATCTTTTACATGCATTGCGTGCGTCTTGCGATTGCCTATCCAATTTTATCATTGAGAGTAATTCACACATACATGGTATGATTATAATTGACTTTCAAACAAATACAACTACATAATCAGTATAGCACTGCCACATGCATATGAATAATGTTTGTTTTACATATCGTATATTTTATTGAGTTTTATATAATATTTAGATACTATAATTCCTTGTTATAATTGATAACATAAACATACATATATACACGGTGTATATTTAGCAGCAACTTTAGGCTGCACATATTTGCACAATGGGTAGGTCTGCATGCATGAATATATTAGGGAGCTTATAATCTTCCATACCCATTAACACGTTCAGTGACTGCTATGCAAAAGATGTACCTATTGTGTTATTGTTATTTGGTGGAGTCCTTTCATCCCATCCAGGAATTTAGATGAAGTTTTCACTTATAACCATATATGGCTCTAATGTCCCTTCGTAGCCGCTCTCATGTTAAGGCATCCATGGTTTTAACGAGAGCCGATCATTTATTTATACACAATTATATAAGATCACTCCTAAATAATATTTTAAGACCCATTTTATAAAATTAATTAATGGTCCGGACGAGGGTCGAACGTCGTACTTTATAAGATATATTACAAGTAGCGTAGCAGTGAACAGAATAATAGCAAATCAATGATAAATATATAAATTTAATTTCTAATTTAATCTTTAAAACTACGCAATAATTTAATTCATAATTCGAGGAGTGGAGATATTAGATGTAAAACTATAATAGTACTAGAGTTGTAAGGGTGGTGTTGTATAAGGGTGGTGTTGTGTAAGGGTGATGGAGGTGGTGGTGGGAAAGAGATACCAGAGATATCAGAAGCCGAGTGTAGAGTGAGGAGATATCGGAACAAACCGATTGGGCATCGAATCCTTCGTGTTTCAGCCAATGACAATCGGCGAGGGGAACGCTCTCGTTGAGGTTATAGTTGAGACTGACCGCTGCTACGATACATTCCGGCCACACTACAATGTATTCGTGTTCTCTCTGCACGTGTCTGACCAGGCGGATTCCGGCCTTGATCAGCAGCATCGGGCTCAACTGTTTAATGAGATAGGGGTGGGGATATAGGGGGTATGTAGATATAGAGGGGTGGGGATATGTAGGGGTGGCAATATATAGGGGGTATGCGATGTAAGGGGAGGGCGATATAGTGGGGAGGGCGATATATAGAGTGGTGATAAATATGGGTAATTTAAAATTTGTACTTTATAAAAAAATAATAAATTTATACTTTGTATTATCATTTCTCTTACGGAAATAACAATATTATTTATAATTTATAGTTACATTAACCAAGACACAACAAAACTATATTTAAAATTAAAAACTTACTGGAATAGTAAACTTAATAATCTTTATCAATATTATAATCTATTTAACTCGCTAACCATCGCATAGCTATCGTCATAGGAGAGATTGGGACATTTCTCTTTCACTAATTCTCGATATTTATCCCTGTGTTCTTGTGGAACTGAATACCTGATAGAGAATGATGGTAATTATATGTATATTGCAAATAACCTATGAAAGTTAATATTGTGAATCGTTCTTTTTATAATATAAATAGAAACATAAAATATTATATAAATATATATCTAAATATTAATCAAATATATATATTTTTGATAATACAAATTAAGATTTATAATTACAAATAAAAAGTCATTAACTTACGTTAATTACCATTGGACACAAATGTATAATATATACAATTTATATTTATAAATCTAATTTTAATATATTGTAATACATTTATTGTATTTAGAAGTTAAATGTCCTATATAAGATTATCATCTTATACACACATATATATATATATATATATATATATATATATATATATATATATATATATATATATATATATATATATATATCATCGATATAAAGAAAGTGGATAAGCAATTGACGCACGCAATGCATGTAAAAGATAGACACGTGAATGACACTTTTATCTATAAATTAACAAAATGGTATCAGTGATTTTGATTGGATATTAGTCATATTATATATGTCAAATATTAAAACAGTAGGCTTTTCGTCGAAATAGATTAAAGTGACTTCTATCTATATCAATGGATTTAAATTATAAATATCAATAAAATCAATAAAATAGTATAATAACTTCAATTTAAATACACAAAATTACGAGGAATGTTGATATTATGTATTTTAAATATATAATTTTATTTTTAGTATCGATAGTACATTAAAATTGGTAGTGATTATCAATTTATATATGATAAATACATATTATTATAAATAAAAAGTAGTGGGCCAGATAGTGGGTTTCGACTGCAGCGCCCGTAGCGGATAGTGCCATACACTACATTCAATTGCTTATCCACTTTCTTTATATCGATGATATATATATGTATATAAAATTATATAGAACTATAAATCAAATTGAGAGAGAGAGAGAGAGGGAGAGAGAGAGAGAGAGAGAGAGAGAGAGAGAGAGAGAGAGAGAGAGATCACTACTACAAACCATACAATCTCTCCCTGGGAATGCATGAAATGTATGACACAAGTACCTGCATCTGTCTCTTGGAAAGTATGGGTGGAGAACAGCATATTATACTTGAGCAGCGAATCACTGACTCCTGTGTGCAGGTAGTGATGTTGTAGGGGGGGGGGTTACATACACATATAGAGGTGATTGTATGTTAGACTGGGGTTCACTGACTCATGTGTATGTAGTGATGTAGGAGGAGGACTTACACATCAATATACATACACTCATACAATAATATGTGTGATGGGGTAGCATGTTTGACTTGATCACTGACTCATGTATAATTAATGTTGTAGGGGGTTTACACACACACACACAAACACACATACACACACACACACACACACACACACACACACACACACACACATACACACACACACATACACTTTTGAGATATGTTTTATATATTTAAGTGTTTAAATAAACCATTACAAGTACACACACACACACACACACACACACACACACACACACATACACACACACACACATACACACACACACACTCTGTCTCTAGCATTCATACTGGACAGATGTGTTTTCAATACATTCAATTTCTATTGTCTAATTTTCTATAGTAATTCTTGCATTATTCTATTATTAGATTTTGTAATTTTGTGATTATATCACTATATACACTGTGTATTACATGCATATACATCGACAATGAGTCCGAAGTGTTGCTCGCAATGTAAGGATTCTCTGGAAGCATGCGATGTTTCATCTGCTGAAGGCTTCATTACGTGTACTTGCGATGCAGCTATACACTATACATGTCTACAAGCTGCAGAGGAGACCTCATTCTCGTGGGGGAACAACAACAAGCCGTCTAAACTCTCGATCCAATTGATGAACTCACCGTGTTTCCTGTTTACCTGTGCTAGCTGTCGTGACTCCACTACCTCTCCGTCAGCAATGCCACGTCACTCACCTGACCCACTGGACGTGAAATCAATGGAGGATCTCATAATAAGGGTTGAATCTAGTCTAGTAGACCTAAAAAATCAATCTATTAATATTACATCTCTCCTCACTTCTTCTAATCATATTTCTCATGCCTCATCTATTTCTAATACCTCATATATTTCTAATCCCCCACATATTAATGCAACTAAAACATATGCCTCACTATTCACTAATTCTTCTTCATCTACTAGCTCTCGTAATAAATCTGCACACATTCCTGTTCCTCTTACTCCTTCACTTGTTATTGAGAATCTTGATACGTCTCAACGGAATCTGCCTTTTCTAAAATCTATTCTTTCCAAACTTGACCTTGACCCTAACACTATTACTACTATATCTTTTAAATCTAACCGCGCTTTTCTTACATTATCTTCTCCTTTTATCTATGACGCTATAATATCTTCTCGAAATAAACTAAAAGATAGTAATTTTTCTAAACTATTCTTTAGACCACAATTATCTGATACTGCATTCATGAATGGTAGAGTACTCTTTCATGCATGCAAATCAGGTATAGTCACGGGTCATAAATGTATTTTCAATTATCGTACATCGCGTTATGAACTTAGACCATGTAATGATTCAAAGATTAATTGGAAATGTGAACCGTTGTCACCATCTTCGGGTGAACTAGCTCTATGGGAGAAATCCTTCATAGAGTATAAAGAAATTATTAAATCTAAATCCAAATCTACGTCTTCTAAATGACAATCACATAACACACCAATCTATCCTACTATCTTTCTTTTAAATACTAGATCTCTTAAAGCTAATATTGACCTTATACTGGACTTACTTACTGATGACAAACCCGACATTGTACTACTTACTGAAACCTGGATTACATCGCGTGATACACATATTTTTTCATGTATTAATAATATTAATTACTGTCTAACCCTTCTTCCTCGTGACAACCGTTGTGGTGGGGGAGTTGGCATATTAACCAAGAAGTCTATTGTTATAATTGAATCTAAACATATGCCTTTATATTTATCTGAATGCTTACGTTTAAGTGTTAAACTCTCTTCTATTAACTTTACCTTCTTTTTAATTTACCGACCTCCCAATACTAATATTTTACCTTTTTTCAATGACTTTACTGATATTATTCATTCTATAAATAATACCAATTTTCTTATTGCCGGTGATTTTAATTTTCATTTTGGAAACCCTTTCCCTCCACATTCTTCTTTTAGTGATTTACTTGACTCTCTTTCATTAGTACAAAATGTAAATTTTCCAACCCACATAAGTGGTAATACGCTTGACTTAATCATAACTCCTATTCTTAATAATGTTCTATTTTCTAAACCTTCTCTTTATTCTCTCATTACTGATCATTACACTATTAAATTCTCACTTATTGCATCTTCATTACCTACTTCCAAATCAAAAATTCACTATCGTAAACTATCTAACATTAATTATTATAATTTTCTCTCTGATTTATCTATATATTTGCCACCTTTCCCACCTTGCATTGATACTCTTAATAACTTCCTTATTATGACACTAAATACCCATGCACCGATAAATACTAAATATCTTTCAGTACATCCAAATACTCCTTGGTATAATAGCGCTCTTTCCTCTCAAAAACGTACCCTTCGAAATAAGGAACGAATATATGTAAAGTGTCCTACATCACTGAATCACGATACATTTAAGATATATAGATCAATATATAAAAGTGCAATGAACAAGGCAAAATCTATTTTCTACCAAAATAAAATTAATGAATTTTCCCGGTCACCTCGTCATCTTTTTAAACTAACTTCATCTCTAATGGGCACTAGTAAGAAAAGCCAATATCCCAATATCCCTGCTCACATTCTTTGTACACAGTTCTCAAATCAACTTAATGGTAAAACTTTAAATACACTTAGATCTATAGCATTTAATATAGCAACTGTTTCTCCTCTTTTCTCCAATTATGATATAAATGTTTTCTCTTTACCTTTATCGTGTTCCTTTACCAGTTTTTTCAGTACTTCTTTAACTAAGATTTTATCCTTATTAAACTCTGTTAAATCTACTTCCTCTGTAGATCCTATCCCATTATCAGTTTTTAAAAAATCATCACATTTTATTTCAAATCAACTACTATCTATCTATTCGCACTCTTTAATATATGGTATATTTCCGGCATCTTTTAAACGATCTCATATAAAACCTATCTAAAGAATAATCTTGATACATCAGTCTTAACTAATTTTAGACCAATTTCTCAACTTTCTATTATGAGTAAGATTCTCGAAAGAATTGTTTCTAAGCAAATTTTTAATTACCTTTCTGTCAATAATATCCTTGACCCTCATCAGAGTGCTTTCAAGAAACACCATTCAACTGAAACTGCACTAACATCTGTTCTAAATGACTTACTTACTACTCTTGATGATAACCAATGCATACAGATGGTTCTTTTAGACCTGTCATCTGCTTTCGATACTATTAACCATGATATGCTTATAAATAGGCTATATTATTTAGGTATATCTGATGCTCCCCTACTTTGGTTTAAATCTTATCTTTCAAATCGTTCCTCCTCTGTACAAATTGGTGAATCGCTATCTTCACCAATACCCGTTACTTGTGGTGTACCACAGGGATCGGTGCTTGGTCCTTTACTTTTTACTCTATATATTCTTCCACTATCTAAACTAATTCAATCCTTTCCTGACATATCTTATCATATTTATGCTGATGATATTCAACTTTATATAAAATTACCTATTAACTCCAGTCCTGACTCTAATTTATCTCTTTCAAATTGCATTAGACATATTAACTTTTGGCTACTATCAAATTTTCTTCTATTAAATGAAACTAAGACTGAACTCATAAATATTTCTCATTCTCAATCCACATTTCCTCCTCTGTCTGTAAATAATTCTTTAATTCAACCTAAACCTTTCATTAAAAATCTCGGCTTTATCTTTGACACTAATCTTAATTATGACAGGCATATATCTAATATATGTAAAATATCTAATTTACATATATATAAAATTCGCTCTATTAGAAAATTTATAACTAAAAAATCGTGTTCTATTCTAATAAACTCTCTTATTTTTTCTCGTCTCGACTACTGTAACTCTCTTCTCTGCTCTCTTCCTTCTATATCGATATCTAAAATTGATCGTATTATTCGTGCTTCTACTAGACTTACTTTTAATTTATCTTATTCTGATTATACTACCTCTGTCTCTTCACTTATGTCCTCACTTAAATGGTTAACTTTTAAAAATCGTTGCCTATTTAAACTTCTATGCCTCACTCACAAATTATTACTTACGCACCAACCAATTTACCTGTATAACCTATTAGATCCTATTAATCCTCTTAACTCACTTAGGTCTACTAGAACCATTCGACTAAAAACGCATCCTTACAAAAAAAAGATATTTGGTGGTAGATCGTTTAAATGCATGTCCCCTATTAATTGGAATTCCATTCCAATTAATATAAGGAATATCAATAATCATGCCACCTTTAAAACTCGACTAAAATTATTGTTATTACGTAGGCAGCACTGAATGCTATATAAATCTAAATTATGACTATTATTATTTTATTATCGTTCATTATCGTTTCTTGTTCTCGTTTGTTTATTATTATATATATTTATATTTATAATCATCCATAGCAACTGTTTTGCTGAATATCTGTATATTGTCTATACACTTTTGAGATATGTTTTTATATATTTAAGTGTTTAAATAAACCATTACAATTACAATTACACACACACACATACACTCACACACACATACACACACACACATACACACACACACATACACACACACACACACACACTCACACATACACACACACACACACACATACACACACACACACACACACACACATACACACCCACACACTCACACACACACATACACACACACACACATACACACACATACACACACACATACACACACACACACACACACACATACAGATATATATGCTAAGATATTGAAGACAACACATTGGAATGAAGCAACTAGGGGCTTGTGTAGAATTACTGAACTGATG
Organism: Osedax fenrisi; assembly: GCA_964019155.1. NCBI lineage: Eukaryota > Metazoa > Annelida > Polychaeta > Sabellida > Siboglinidae > Osedax > Osedax fenrisi. The sequence continues at coordinate 7,004,060 of OZ025244.1, read as the reverse complement.
ATTGTATAGGGTGTACATTATGAGTGATCATTCACCTGAATATGGGTCCTCCAATATTCGTGAACTAAGAACGCCATACAGTATAAGTCATAATAAACATTTTTTTAAATTTTTTTTACAATCCTTGGGGATGTTATAGATCCTCGACGTTTAACATGGAGAGAATACGAAATTTAATATGGGATTTTTTTTAAATAAATATAAAGTGACTTTTGGTCTACTAATAATAATTTTTTTATTATGAAATTGTAATAGCATATAGTATATATTATGATTATAGAATATATGTGATAACTATAGAAAATGATATTAATGATATTTCTAGGATTTTTTTTTAAATCAAATAAATAAACAAAATTGTTGTGATTTACGATTAATTATTATACCTAAAGAATATACATAGTATTATTAACAAAATATATTTATTTTGTAAAAATATAATAATTATACCACTTTTACTCTATTTTTAGCGAAAAACTCAAAATTTTTTAAAAAGGTAAAAAAAAAACCAATATTTTTTTTCACTTTTTGTGATATTTTTTAGAAACCATATATCAAATCTAATAGAATTATAGCTAGGGATAACAAATATTAAGGGCCGGCACAACAGGGTGATTTATTTACATGGTAAAATAGGAGATTTATCTATAATTATTGTTTTACTAAAAGCTCCATAACTTTAGAAATACATAAAAGAATAACTAACTTTTTTTATCTTTTATAATACATTTAGAGCTATATATATAGTAGAAATTTACATTTGTTTGATTAGTATAAGACTACAATGTAGGTCCTACATATTATCAATTTGTAAAATAATTAATATTCCAGAAATGTCCATAAATGTTATAATATATTATATGTAATCAGACAATATTTTGTAGATTTATAACTATATCTAAAGAGTATAATAATGTAAATAAATTCTGAAAGTTTCATATAGTTTGATCAAGTGATTCTAAAGTTATGGAGTTTCAAATATACAACATTAGTTTAAAAATAGAACAGAAATATTAGTGTTTTAAAATTAATTTTTTTTTAATTTAAATTTAATTTAAAATTTGTATTGAATATATATGCACAATAACTATTTAAGCTTCGTTAATATTCACTCAAATTGAATACGTTTTGCATGTCTTATATCAACTAAACTTACGTATACATCTAAACATACTTTCGTAGAGAAATTGTTACCAAATGAACACTCTTAGTAGACATTGCATTGATACACTCATGTATAGGTCATGTATCTATAGGAATATAGGTGGAGTTCTTAGGAGACATATTTGACCGCATCATTTCGGTGTAAGCCTGATATGATATATTTCTATCTGCATTCCTATTGGTCAGCATACTAAATGCAGTCACAGTCTGCAACATTACACTGCAAATGTATCGCCACCATATATGGTAAACACTGGTCTGTTAGTGGCTGGATACCTTACCTTCAACTTTGCCAGAGTATTGCAGGATATTCTGCTTAGACGACTTCAGTGCATTCAAATTCCAGTAGTTCCTGTTCAATATAGTAATATATTATGTATACGTAAATTAATAATGAAATTTCATTTTCAAATAACTCTTAAATTAATATATTCTTAAATAATATGTCAGTTATACAATTATGGCATATGGATATGTATAGTTAAATCATATAATTAACGATATGTCAATAGTTTTTATAGCAATAGGAGAATTTGGATTAATAACTTTATAAAATATAAGCAGTATACCGATTATATAACTACACATTTAGTATTTTGAAGATATATGTTCAGTTAATCAAATAAATATAAACAATTTATAATAATAATAATATATATATTTTATGAAATTCTAACTATTAGTTGTAAGTACATGTATATACAAATCTAACATGCGCAGTATTAACTGATACTATAAGTGATGATCAGTAGCAATATTATACAGTATATGATTATATGAAATCAATACATTAGATAATGCATACACTGTACATTGATGTTTTGAATATATACTAATGGCTTTTAAAAAATATTTTATTAAAAAATGTTTTTTTTTTGCATTTTAAAAAAATAGATTATCTAATATAAAAAAATATTTTATCAAATATTGAATTTCCAATTGTAATTTTAGTTTAAATATTAATATGTACTGAAAATATTAGAATGGAATAGAAATTGTAATAAATAACAACTGTAGTATACTGTATGATATAATTCTATATTTATACTCTTATCAAATATATAATTGAACAACATTTCAATAATGAATAATAAATAATAATAAATTTAGATCAATTATAATTTGAAATATTTTTAATATCCTAAATATTTGTTTATGAAAATTATAATTATTTTTATAAAAAATACAAATTATTTAAATAAATGTCCAGGTCTACTATGTGTACCTGCAATAATATTATATGTCATCCAGATCCAGATATTACCTTTTTTTATAAATATTATTTTTTTTAATTAATAAAAATAAATTACATTTACCAAATATAAGAAATTTAACAATATTTATAGTTATTATTCTTAATTATTAAATATATATTGGGAAGTATAATTAATATATAATATCATAGAAAAATATTATTTTTTTAAGGTTAAAAATTACTATTTTAAAGTATTTTTAAATATGTAATTAATAATTACAAATTATGCGATATTTAAAAAAAATATGCATTATTGTTACTATTATTAATGTTATTTATAATTAATTATCTAATTCAATGAATACTTAGATATTTAAATATTAGAAAAAAAATTAGATTGTGAGTTTTATAAAAATAATAATAATAATAATAATAATAATAATAATAATAATAATAATAATAATAATAATAATAATAATAATAATAATAATAATAATAATAATAATAATATCAATATTAACAAAATGACTAAATAACTTAATAATGATTCATTATCTTTACTATTTTTCGTAATCATTACAAAAATATATAAATAGTTTAAAGTATGTAAAAAAGTGCTATTATCTATATAAATGTTGTGGTATTTGTATATGGCTGCTTATAGCTTCATTCATGTTCAGTACAGCAGTATAACACACACACACACACAAATAGTACCCTCCTGAAACATAACCCATCGACTAACTACTCATCATTATGGAATAAACTCCCCAAGACTATTACTAATGAGAAACTATCAACTACATTTAAAACAAAACTACACAGACACTTACTTGAACTTAACTAACTTTATTTACTAAATGTACATACTGACTAACTTTATTACATATTTACTATCCACCCACACCTTACTTTACTGCTTTTATTATAATTTATTTAAATTATGGATGTCGCCATAACATTAATATTATATATATATATATATATCACATCCGAACAATTTTTTTAAAATTGGATTTTTGTGAATAAATCAATATACTACTAACACACACACACACGCACACGCACACACACACACACACACACACACACACACACACACACGCACACACACACAATCAGTGTTTGTCGGGTAGTGTTGCAGTGATGCAGCATGTTATATTACACCCTGTACTGACAATGCACCTAACATATTCAATATCACACTAGATACTAGATATACTATCACAATGCAATATACACCTTATACCATCCAGTGATTACTCATTAAGCGTAGGGCTCAAGGTATAAAGCCTCTACAGAATGCCTATAAACATACCATATCAATATTATATGAATGCTATGCAAAGTGCCTATCAATTCTAAATAAATGTTTTATATTGTTTGTTTGTGTGTCTGGCTATGCATGTAAATATCTACTTAAACTAGACTACAACGTAACATATCGTAACCCTATCTGTATCTGTAACTGTAATATAATCCCCTAGGTGGCGATAGTGTTCATCATCATACACCACACTCGCATGGCCTCAAATACATTCTTCTAATACAAATACAAATAATGTATTCCTAAAGAATCAAATACAAATACATATACGAATATACAAATCAGTGTGTATTTAAATACAAATCAGTGTATCAATCACTTGTGATCCCTGTTATACACATCGCGTGTGTGTTGTTGTTGACCCCGTGACCTCTACTACTAACGGTTTCACTGAGTTCTTGGTGACCGGAATGCTCTGGAAGGTCGCGTCCTTGGGAGTGTAGCCTATCTTGGTGCTCATGTAGAACGTAGAGTGATTCACTATCGACCAATAGAGTTCCTTCGAGGGGGGAGGGAGATATCAGTAGTAGTGGTATAGAGTAGTGTTGCAGAGGTGATATAGAGGTGTGAACTTTGAACTTACGAGGTAAACAATAATACTGCTGAGTGAATTGTAACTTACTTATTGTATGGATATATTTATATATTAATTAATAATCAATAGATTAATGTATACATATTATTATTATATTAGTGATTACATATGAGTAATAGTGAAAGTTAGTTAATTATTAGAAAATATATTTTTTAATATATTTTTTAGTTATAACTTATAGGTTATTTTATTTTAGAGTTTGAATAATTTCCGATAAAATATCGCAAGTGTATAATGAATATATTAAGGGTGTAACAGTGCGTACTCATTAGGAAGGTCATAGTTGTTACGACCTTCAAGCTAACCTCTCTTCTGTAGAGGTCAAACTCTTGGTCTTTATTATCCGTCTCATAGTTGTAGCGACTCTCAATGCCTTGGTAGTGGATGGCAGACTGTCTTTGTAGCTCTAGTAGAGACATGTTCCTAGACTACAGGTTGTGGTGGTGGTGGTGGTGGTGTGTACGTGCTTGAAGCCATCGGGCATCGAAGAGTGTACATTTCACTAGTAACGTAGTAGTCAGAGGGTAATGTTATCACAGTCAGCGTTAGTTAGATGAATTGTGTTGAGATGTTTAGAGATACTACAATGAATAGGTGTAGTGCTGTTAACTGTAGTTATTAGGGACCCTCGACTCCATCTAGTATTACATGTATACATATATTATTAACTAACACATATATATAGATATATAATAATCTATAGATCTATTATCGGATCTATAGAAAATATTTATCGAAAATATAAATTAATAAGTAAATATATAATTGAATGGGGCACACTTTTGATTGGTTGGCACATGATCGCAGATTAATAACTATACTTATGTATCACGTATACACTGACCTTGTTAATGACCTTTACTGACCTTATTGATGATAGGAATATTGTTACTGCGTTGTTGTGCCTGTTTAAAGTAGCTGTTCTTGATGGGTTCCGTCAGAGAGTTATAGGATAGCAGAAACTTTAGGTAGAGGTCACAGAGTTGTTTTATGCAGCGCTCGAGGGATTTCTGTGGTAGTAGTAGTAGTAGTGTGGGTAGTAGTAGTAGTGTGGGTAGTAGTAGTAGTAGTAGTAGTAGTAGTAGTAATAGTAGTAGTAGTGTGGGTAGTAGTAGTAGTAGTAACCAGTTTAATGCGGGGAAGACCTAGCCTATAGACGACATGAGACCACGCCCCATTGTCAATCACACTCTGAAGACCTCCCAGTTGTTCTACTATCTCGTACAGACTCACCAGGTCTATTTCACGTCCGTATAACTGTGTGTGTGTGTGTGTCGATGTGTGTGTATATGTATAATATTATATAAAGGTAAAAATACCTTACGTCATGTTATATATATAATGTTACTAATAATATTGTAAACAGTATACAAAGTGAATTAAACTCTACTAATAATCAAGCTATTCTCCTATGCTAAACCAATTGCTTACTTGGAGCTTAGAGAGGATGATTTGTAACTTATAAAATTGCATCTTATACGTAACAAATGTCCACTGCTGGAATTCTAAACATGCATGAACACATGTGACCATGTTATCATGCTTACGTAAGCTATATGTTGGGCTAGGTGTATAGGACATAACTAAATGTATACAGTAGAATCATTGATTGTGATACTTATATATTACAATTAGAGTAAAATGTTAATCGTGTGGTTATGTTGGAAGCATGTGATTACTAATACGATAAGGTATAGAGGTCATGTGACATAAATGTAGGTCATGTGACATAAATGTAGGTCACGTCATGTGATCTAGGATATAGAGGTAAACAAACACAGTGTGTATGTAGAACATGTCACATGACTAGTAATCATTCAGTGATGTTTGACTGTACAACGTTTCAATGACTTAAGTTCGTATTATTCAGTGTTTATTACAATTAAAGTTATGTTATCACTGCGCTATACTGTTGACTATATGAGATTAGCTTAATTATGAAATCTATCGAGGGTTACCATCGGGGGAATATCGAAGCGCATCTTATTCTCTGCCTTCAGATGATGCTTGATGCTCTCCAGCTTCACACTGTTCTCTGATGTCCTACATGGATAGAGGCTATTGTTACTAGAGGCTATTGTTACTACAGGCTATAGTTAGGATTGTTATACATATAGACACATATCTATATAGTTACTATTCAATCAGTATCATAGTAATGATGTATATTCATCTCTACATGTATACATCATCAATATTATTATTGTAATGGTCACAATGTAATAAACACAGATAAGTAGAGATATCAAACAACAGTTATTATAGCATTGATGTATACCACTTGATTACTATTATATAGCGCGGATAATGAAGATGAAACATAAGAAATTATATACAATAGTTATATCAATACTTACATATATATATAATTGTTTTATATTATTTACAACAATATACCGAGTACATTTAGATAATAACGTTACATCATAGCTATACACTATCACCTAGGCGTATTGCATAACTCGCATTGTTGACATAGCAACCGGGGGGGGGGGGGGGGGGGGTGATTCTGTAGCGGTAACCTGTTGTAGAATCTGTGCACTTGTTGCGTTTCGGTGGCGAATCTCAAGTTAGTGTTGTGGTGTTCGATATTCTACAGGGGTCGTAGGTGAGTGTGTGTGTGAGAGTGTGTGTGTGTGTGTGTGTAAGTGTGTGTATGTGTAGGTGTGGTTGTAGGGGGGACTAGTGACCTATATGATCATGCATAGGGTCCATACTATAAGTACAGGCATTGCTTTATCAGCACGCGGTATATAGTACTGTATGAGGATGGCTATTCCACAGGGTTGTAGGTTTCTAGCATGTATGTGGGGGTGTAGGGGTAATGGATCTAGTGTAGGATATGATCAGTCAGGATATCATACTATAAATATAGCATTATATTCCGTAAGTATAGTACTGTATGCTGCTGGCTATTCTACAGGGTTGTATGTTGTAGGCATGTGTGTGTGGGGGTGTGGAGGTGTGGGGTTAACTATGATAGGTGTTGGAGGGGGGCTGTACTAATATACTATTATATCTATAATAGCATATTATAAGTATGTGTGCGTTACTTTATAAGTGAATGTGATGGCTGAATAGTTAGTATGGGTTTGTCATGCTTTGAATGCAGGCGACGCATTAAAGACATGCAATAAACGTACATTATATATAACTTGTAATAATAGAAAGGCTCTAATGTAGTTACAGTGTTAGTCTTACACCTATGTAGTATATTGTTATGTATATTGCAGTATTATGTATTAGCATCGTAACATTTCAAAGCCATATAATCTTATAAACAAGGTTTCAAATCCGAAAAAAAATATAAAATAATTGATTCGAAAATTTGAAATATAATTAAATATACCACTGAATAATATATAGCTCAGAGTACAAAAAGTAACCACTGCAGAGATATCGAGTGACTGTCCTGTCCTTCCTTCAACTATGTAATACTTCCATATGTATTATATACAATTAGCTAGTCTTATTTTAAATACTCGACTGGAAAATCAACTTTAAGGGGATACGGTAGTTGATAATTTTCGTTTTTTAATTTTTTTTGTAAAACATTATTTTGAGCTAATACTGATAAATAATATATTATTTATTTAAATATGAATTTTTATGGCTGAAAGATTCATATAAACATGTTAAAAGTTGTCTTTTATGAAGGTATATATAAAATAAATATGTAAAATATTTAATTTTTTTCGATTGTTTATGATCAATTTGAAATACGTATCATATAATGAATGTTTTATAAATTTTCAAACTTGAAAAACTCATATTAGCTATAGTTCTGTTATTATGTTATCTATTATCTTTGCATCACGTGAGTTAAGCTCCAATCAAATCATTTGTATATTATATTAATATTTTCACCTGTCTTTTTAATTCCGATGTATTTTAAATAGGTTGGGACATTTTTTTACAATCTATTTCTTCTATTTTCACTTACTATTTTATATTACTAATTACTATTTTATATTTATAGTTCATTATAAATATATCATATATAATCAATATTACATATACTAGGTTTTGAGAATTTTCATTATGGTTGGCTACTCAAAAAGGTGAAAGATGATCGAAAATTTACAAATCAACCACCAAAATAACACGTTAAATATTAAATATATAATATTTATTATTTTATCAATTATATTATATTTATACTAATTTATCATAATATAAGTGTATATTATATTTGTATAGTTTATTATAATTATTATAATCATCATATAGATTATAATTTTAAATTATTTAAATTAAATTTATAAATATAAATATAAAATTATTTATTATTTATTGATTGTATCGAATTATTATTTACTAACTAGATTTCTACTAATTAATTTCGTATTTTTATTAAAACTCCTAGACAATTATACTAGATAGATATCTTATAATAAATATAATACTTTTTTTATAATTATAAAATAGTATAATATAAAGTATTTGTAAATACTGTTTACCTATTATGATATTTATAAGTGATATAAATATTATGAAAATTATATCAATTCTATTGTATTTATACTAATTTATCATAATGTAAGTGTATATTAAATTTTTGATATAACTATTATGAAAATTATATTGTATTTATACTAATGTATACTAATATACATAATGTAAATGTATATTAAATTTGTATAGTTTATTATAATGATATAATTATCATATTGATTATAATTTATAAATATAAAATTATTTATTATTTATTGATTGAATTATTATTTACTAAATAGATTTCTACACATTAATTATGTTTTTTATTAAAACTCATAGACAATTATACTAAATAGATATCTTATAATAAATATAATACTTTTTTTATAATTATAAAATAGTATAAAATAAAGTATTTAGTAATACTATTTACCTATTATGATATGTATAAGTGATATAAATATTATGAAAATTATAGGCACAGGTAGAAGTGTCATCTTCCACGTCTAAGAGGAAGATAGAAGAATGTCCAGAAGTATCTGAAGCTCACAGCTGATACGTTGTTGTCAAGGTGTTTACTCGGGCTGACTCAGAACTGCAACGAGTCTTTACATGCTACTATATGGCACAGATGAAAAAAGGTATTTTCAATAAACATATTTACAAATTATTAATTTATATAACAAAATATCCTCCAGTCCTAATTCGACGGTCTCCACGTAGTAGAATATGCTATAAGTACAGCTGTAAACATCTACAACAACGGGGCTACAGTATCAACTCAGATGCTGTATTCCTAACTAGAAATGGAGTTACGAGATGTCCTACTTGATCACACGAAGCAGCAGGACATATTGCGGATCAAGAATGCAGAGAAAGACAAGACAGAATCAACAAATGAAGCAAGACACCGGCGGTTACAACTAGCCAAAGGGAGACTATAGTTCTGGTACTGGTGCCCTGAAACATGTGCCTATTTTAGCCTACCAGTTACAATTATTACATAAATGTATAATTATATTCTTGTGTCTTATTTCATAAATATCACAAATATAGGCCTAACATACATCACATATATATTATATATGTACATCTATTATCTCACACTTATATATACATATACAAATATATATATATATACATATAATCTATAATATAAATTATATACAATATCTGTTATTTCAAAATTATCAATACAATAAATATAACAATATATATTCATTTGTTATCTCAGAATAGCCAATACAATAAATATAACTATATTTATATTATATATGCAATATTTGTTATTTAAAAATAGTCAATACAATAAATATAACAATATATATTCATTTGTTATCCCAGAATAGCTAATACAATAAATATAACTATATATTTATATTATATATTTTCTCAGTATAAATATTTTCGCCAATTACTGATTATAAATCAATGTTTCTGGATCGTTATTTTAGCTACACTAATAATTTTTACAGTATATTATAGATAATATATATATCTAATATTTAATCTGATACTTTTAAAAAATATTTATTATTACATTTTATATTGTGCATTTTGTAAATTTTATAACGGAAATTTGAATAAAATCGGCAATGAAGTTCAAACATGAATTACTCGACGAATATATATCATATTCAAAATGTAACAGATTAAAACAGAGATATTATTCTAATTAATATAAATATGTAAAAATTATTAAAATCGGTAGTATATTCAATGAATGTTGCTAGTTTGAATATTATACAAACATCCTATCTAATTACATGTAAACGGCGGAATTGCGTGCGTCCTACCGTATCCCCTTAAGGACTCGAATACATCGGATCGACTCGACATTTTATTACTAAGACTCAAGATTTGTACAACCCTATCATGTATAATATTATAATGAACTATTAGTTAATACGTATCTAGAGTTTAGATAGAGTCACTATATCTCTATAGTTACAATACACTTACTGTTACTTGGGTGTAACTAGTGCACTACTCTAGCATGATGATTGTGTTAACACACACTCTCTACACAGATAATAGATCGCGTGACAGTTACCTCGGGCTGGACAGACGGACGTATCACTGCGATGCCGTCCGGTAATGACTCGGGTTTTATCTTTCTCAGGTAGTCCATGGGGGTTAAATCTTCGTCAGCCGTGTAGATCTGGGTATTGAAGGTCAACGAGAGGTCAACGAGGGGTCAATGGGTATAGAGGTGAATTAGTGGTGGAAATAATCACAAGTGTTGAGACACTAATGGTGAAGAAATAGCCATATCTAAAGAGACTAGCTGAGGCCATAACTATGAATATTAGCGCATGATTACTGTTCTCGAGGGTGACCCAAGTTTATGACATACGAAACATAATAGCAACTCTACTTCTAGAAGGAAAGTTGCAATTCATTACCCGACAAACAATTATTACTGCACAGTAAATATATACTGTTCAGTGTGTTATAAGGATAAATTAGGACATTAAAACGCAGTTTATTTAAGTAATTGTTTGTCGGGTATGCATTAATACACACTCGACGGTCGTGTCAGCCATTACTATCTAAACCTATCTACCTGTATGATCAATATAGCATTTGATACACTCGTGCTTGTGTATTCATCATGTAAATACACATTATCTATCATTGTTTATCTTATTCATTATTTGTAATATTTAAAATATAACATATTCAATATTTATCAGTATATGTTATCATTAATATATTTAACACAGTATATTTTATTATTGTTAATGAAATACATATTGAATACACTATAATACATTATACATACATTTATATGTCTATAAAGGTGTTGAAGGTGATTATATTGACACATAAATGTTGATTTTTTCAAATGAATATCTATGTTCACTATGTTTACATGTTTACTATGTATTATTAATAATTGTTGATACATTAAATACTCTATCAGTATTAAGGGGATGTCCCAGTGTTCAAAATGATAAAAAAAAAATTATTTTGTATTTATTTTTTATTCCATAATATTAATAAATGTAGTGTGTTTTAGTATCTGTATAAATATCAGCCGCGAATTCAATCTAGAAATGCCATAAAATTGATTTCTAAATTGTTATATTATCAATAGATATGTATACTTTCAACTTTCAAATGCTGTTTTCTCAGAATAATTATTTCGCGCTAGGTATGGGTGTATAAAAGACTGGTTATCAAAATCTAGTATATGTATTCTACTAATTGTTATTGCATTATATAAATAACATATATATGAATAATCCTATAGTAGAAATTTTCTAAATTTGTATGTGTATAATTGCAAAAAATAACAATTTCTATTGAAATTCCATAAATTAACAAAGTAAAATGTTTATGCACATATATATATAGTATATAATATATATTATAAAAATTCCTTTCTATATCTGCATGTGTATACATTTAATGAATAGAATACACACAAAATTAGCTCAATTCAATGAGTAGAATTCTGCACCCAATGTTTTCTATAGACCTATTATTTGCTATCTCTATACATGGTGAGGCATGCATCATGTGACATCCCCTTAAATATCACTCATTATTAAAAAAATCATTATTATTTAATTATTATTATAATTACTAATAAATAATAAACATAATTATAAATATTTAATAACTTAATTATTTCAAAAATAAAAAACTACAAATTAACTATAAATTAAAAAAATTATTAAATGATTTTTTAAAATTAAAATCATATATAATAATAAATAATTGTTGAACAATATAATAACAACATTTTTTAAAAACCTCAAGTCACTTTTATATGTATATAGAGATAAAATGTATTATATACTTGAATTGTACGCAAGCACCGTTTCAACTAGAGTCATGAATGTGTGTATGTGTATATGTTCGTATTGTAAATCATAATAAACCTTGGCATCTATGAAATCGCAGTCGCAAAGTTTATATCCCTCGCACATGGTAGCGTCTTCGACGACGGGATAGTGCGTGATTCTCTCACCAGGGGTGTCTGTTTCGGTAGCGGTGGCACCAGATGATGATGAGGCGGAGGAGGAGGCGGAGTCTTCTCTAAGGTCGTGTGAAGGTCGCGACCTAGTTCTAAGGAGACGCGGCGAAGGTGTCAAGCTAAGCGTCCTATCCGAGTCAGCCATCACCAGGGTAGTTCCTGCTGCGTCGGTGTCAGTGTCACTGTTGCTGACGCTGGCTTTACGCTTGCGGAGCTGTAACTTCTGTAGAGGTGATGATGCGGGTTAACATCGACCAATGGCATTAGCGCGCGATTATTAAATAGTAGATTATCTATACATATATATATATAGTCAACTCTAAATATACCAGACGCTCTATGTCTCAGAAACCCCGCTAACTCAGAATTTTAAAATGCTAATTCGGTTTGTACCGATGTAAATACATGTAGGAATAATTCTATATCTCAGACTAATATCTTCAGTCCCTTGAATTCTGAGATTTAAATGTATATATATATATATATAATATGCAATAATATATGTAATCGGAACAGCATAACAAGGATATGGTTATTATAATATTATAGGAACATTATGAAGCAGGTATACAGTGATGTATAGAATGTGCATTAGTATTAGATGATTTCGATTATGTAACCTATAAGATATATATTACGTAATGATATATTCATAGGCACGTTTGATTACATTACAATAATAGAATTAGGAAATGGGGCGATTTAATTGTGAGGTATGATTTGTAGGTACTATATTGACATAACTAATAATATTTATTAGAGGAATTTTGTTTGTTTTCAGTTTGTTTTTCTTGTTTATAATATCGGTATACCCAAAGATATTGTGAAGTAAAGATATTGCACTCCCTATCTATCTCTAGTACCTCAAAATGTAAATTTAAAATGAAAAAACAACATTAACACTAGATGGCGAAATAGTATATGAAATGTTAAATCATGTGATATTTTTATTTAAATTTCTTGTTTTCTAATTATATACATACATTTAAAATCATTACAATATAATACAAATTATAATACAAGACATGTAGTTTTTTTTAATATTATAATTTATAAATAATATATATTTATATTATATATTTATTTTTTACATTAAATTACATATTTACTAATTAGTTTAAGTTCTTGTTTTATAATTATATACATAAGTTTAAATTCATAACAATACAATACATGTTTTTTTTTGATATTATGATTTATAACAATATATTTATCATTTATTTTATTTGTTTATATTAAATATAACTAATCAGTGTATTCTATTGTTATATAATTATATTATCATTTTAAAATCATGTCAATACATATTATAATACAATATATATATTGTATACATGTATATTGTATATAATTTATTATTTACAATTACAATAAATATAGAAAATTCTTATAATCATACTAATACCGCTAGATGGCCATATCGAATTATTAGGTTACACAAATTTACACAAGTGCAATATCTTTCCTTTGGAAAATCTTTGCTATACCTATACATATATGTATATACGTATATATACCTATACCTATACCTATACCTATACATATACATATAAGCACCTCCTAAAGCGCTTCACAATAAGCTATAACATAGCATTGCCTGTTGTTGTCGCTCGTTAAACAACAATACCATCACTATATACGACACTACCGATGTGACTTAATGCCTACTGTACTAATAAGAGTGACCAGAGTTAGCACGTTAACCTTCTTGTAGGAGAACAAGGTTTCTTCGTCAGAACTTGAGAAACTTTCACTTTCCTCCTTCAGTGTTTCCACTCTATCGCGAGAATGGTTTCTCATTAATATGGGCGTAACTTCACTGATAATAATGAAATATAGTCATAATATTAACGTTTAAAAGATAGAATAAAAACTAAACATTAGAACGTAAAGAAGGTATACCTAAATTAAAATACGGATACTCCCTTTTAAGACCTGTCAATAAAAATGTATAAATATATATTATATGCCTAAATGTAAATTATGTATTCAATATAAATATGTTTACAATGACAACATTTATGTTATATATGAACTATTTTAAATATTTTATAATATTTAATCTACAAATTATTTAAATTAATATATTAATTCTTTCATATATATATATATATATATATATTAATTGTAATTTTATTTTGGTGGAGTCCTATCATCCCATCCAGGAACTTAGATTAAGTCTTAACTTATAACCATATATGGCTCTAATGTCCCTTCGAAGCCGCTCTCATGTTAAGGCATCCATGGTTTAAATAAAAGCCATTCATTTTTGTATACACAATTTATAAGATTATTTCTATATATTATTTGAAGACCTATTTTATTTGTGTTGACCATGCTTGACCCGCAAACCTACTATTTGTGCGTCTAAAGAGGATATCCTACTACAAGTATTTCCGGCAACTTGCAGACAATATTGTAACTTTAAAAGGGGGTATCCCATTTATTGTATCCTATTTATCCGAGGTATCAACTTACAACTTGATAGAAAATCGTCTTAAAGTTAGTATATTTCAGGCAAGTTGCAGAAATACTGGTAGTGGGATACCCCCTAAACAAATTAGCCAACTGAGTCACACAGGCAGTTATATATCTATATATAATAATTATTACTACTATTCATTAATAATGAGTCTAGAATACATCTTTATTATAAAATAGGTTATAGGGATATATTGTAATGGATGATATCAGCCAACTTAAGGGCACTCTTCACAGTATAATAGTGGTGATACTAATGTCAATGTAAACTCTGCTAATGATGAATACATATTTACTTTAGGCACTTTCATGTGTCTGTGAACAAATAGCTATATCAACAGAGTAGTGAATACGTGCATGGCGTGATGTTGACATATATAACATTATTAAATATATCGTTATGCACACGTATAACATATTATATTCGCATTTTACAATATAATACACATTGAGATAGAATGCAATGATTATAACATATATATATATGTGTTTATTATCAAATGGAAGTTTATAAATTCAACTATTTCACATCAGTAAAATTGTAGTACACAATATACAATTTTAATTAAAATTCATTTTATTAAATAAAATTACGTATTTATAGATCCATAATACAGATCCTATATATGTATATTTGTTCATGCCACATAAAATAGATTGTAATACAAAGGAGATGAACTATTATTTACAAACTTGGATTTTTTCAACGATTTCTTTATACCAGCCTTAGTCTTTGCTTCCTTCATGAATGTCTGTAATGTGTGTTCCAGGTTAAGTAGAAATATAAAGTGAAATAATAACAAATAATGCAGTAGTAAAATGTTGATATTATTAAGAATTCTTCACTTTAAATAAAACTTTTTAATAAACACTAAAGAAAATAAATTTAAATTATTATTTAACTATATTTAAAATAATTTAAATTCTTCAAGAATTATCTAATTTTTTAAATACAATATAAACATTATTCTATTATATTCTTTACTGTAATTAATTGTATTCATTAATGGGATTTTAATAACAAAATTAAACAAATAATAAAAACATTATTGAAAAACCAGTACTTTAAGGCAGGTCCTAGAGTTTACATGTAAAAGATAGGTAAAAGGGATATTTTAAAAGTTTATACCTTCTAAAAATAGCCTATTTTCCCCTATCTTCTACATGTGAACTCACCTGTCCTCTTAATAACAATGAAGTTCTAAGGCAACAACTTAAATATAAGGGAGAACGCGGCGGCTAGAAAGCAAACAAGCGATAGAGAGAAGCGGCGATGTTACGGCGATAATTACATGGATAGTAGAATTAGGCGAGGATAGGACACGACGAGGAGCCACCAGGGAACAGCTTCGTAGCGGAGTGGACGTGAGAAACCCGCTACACAAAGGGGCCACCGATGTCGTCATCAGTGTCGTACATTCATTAGAGGCGGATTCATTAGAGGCGGACCCATTAGAAGTGGACCCATTTGACGCGGACCCATTTGACGCGGATACTTTACACGACATAATCGGTGACGGCAGACGGGATGAAATCGACGTACGCCATTCGTCTGTCAGAGGTCGTGCGACGTGTTTCCTCGCGGCTAGAACCTTGTAGAGGGCGGTGTATTACTACTAACGTGGGGGGGGGCGGGGTGGGGGCGAAGGAGGCGACTATATAAGGGCGTAACACAACGATCGTAACACACACACACACCTTAGAAGAGGAGAAAACGTAAGCGAACAGCGGTATAACAATGGTAGCGGTGGAGGTGGTGGGGTGACGGTGGGGGTGATGTGGTAAACTTCGGTAGAGTACGGTAGGGTTGTAAACGAGTATACTTTTCACAAAGAATCCGTGTGAATAGAAAAGTAAAGGCTTTTTATAATGGGAGTTTGACTTTACAACTCAAAAATGTATTATTTTTATTAAGGGTATCATCGTATGATCGCCATGTCTCTGTGTTTTACAGGTAAATAGATGAAATATACTCTCACTAAATCCTCTTTATTATTACAGGCCAATTACCACATTTTTTTTCTATATACTAAGATTATGTATATATATATCAGGGTTGGCGGTTTTATGGGTTTTTTCGTTAAAACCATTAAACCCGGTTTTTTGGATTTTTATCCATTTTTTTTTGGGTGTTTCGTTTTTTTTTAAATATAATATTTCAATGAAATATTATACTTTTTTCATTAATATATTATTGCGATATAGGAATTTAAAAAAAATATATTTTTAGTATGATGTTTAGTTTGATTATATATTTAATTAAAATTTTAGAATATCTATAATGAATTTAATATTATTGAGAAAAAACTTTGTTATAATAGATTTGATTGAGATATGATTTTTATATCTGTAAACTTATACTTTATTAGAGGTACAGAATAAATTTCACTATTTACTATTGAATTGAATACTATTTGAAAATATTAATAAAATAATGAATGAAAGTAATTTTTATTTTAAATAAATTTATATTTAAATATAATAATATTTAAATTATATATATAATTAAAATCAAAGATTATTTTTTTTTAAATTACAATCATCAAAGAGAATCTATTTTAATAATAAATTATTAATTATTAATTATTAATAATAGCTTATTGATAATATTATCACTTCCTGATATTATTATATAATTAATAATAAAAAAATATGTTGTTCTATTATGATAAATATTATTATAAATATTATTTATTAAATAATCTTTTATCTTCAAACAGAGTTATATATGATATAAAAGAAAATATATATAAATAATATTTATTAAATATATATTTATAAAAACTCATATTAAAAGATTATTAATTTTATTAAATAGTTTATATATACATAATTATAAGATTTTTTTATTTTAACAAGGATTTTAAAATACTTCCTGATTAAAAACTTTGCAAATTATTTATGTAAAAAAAATTATATAAGTACAAATTTAATATCAAAATATTAATTATTGGTATGAAAATATATTTATTTATAATTATACTGAAAAAACCCAAAAAACCCAATAAACCAAGGGTTTTTTCGTTGAAAAAACCACGAAAAATCACAGTTGAAAAAACCAAATGAAAAAACATAATCAACCCTAATATATATATATATATATATATCAATAAATGGGTTCATTTTTTTCTATATACTTTTTCTATATAATTTAATAATCTTTTGAAAATTAATAATATTTAAAAAAAAATTTAGTTATAGAATTTAGTCAATTATTTGATATAAAAATCATTACTATATAATTCTTATAAAATTACACCAGTTGTTTAATCCTATATATATATATATTCTTTATAAAATAGGAATTTTAGTATAAAATGCAATATTACATTGTTGAGCTCTTTTGAATACATGTACAGAAAAGTAATAATACTGAGTATAATGGATTTGAAATTATTATAATTTAATTAATTTTATATAAAATTGTATGTTTATATCATATACATTCATAAATTGTATATATATATAATTGATAATTGATTGGTGATAACAATAGAATATGTTCTATATTATGTGTAAGCCAAGAACAAATACAGAAAAAAAATATTATTATTATTAATAATATAAATATATAAAATTTTATTTCAAAATTATGAATATTTTTATATAAATTATATATGTTGTTTATATTATTCAAATATTATAAAAAGGATAATAGCAAAGTAGTAGATATGAGTTTATAATTAATATAGTTATAATATAAGTATATGTGTAGGAATAATAATATTATTTTATATAGTAAAAATGTTAAGTTTGTTATTTGATTATAAATTACAAAATTATTTGTATAATCAACTATCTTAATCAGGAACAAATGTTATATTGATTACTTGTTATTTGTCACTGCCACTCCTTGTAGGACCCATGATTATTATATATATTTAATAATATACAATTTATGTAAAATATAAGTGTAATTGATAGATGAAAATTGAAAATATAAAATTAAATTATTAAATCATAGGTCCTTTGCAATAGATAAATTAAATTACATTTACATGATGATATATCAATATACAGATATATTAGAAATATATAATACATAGATATATTAGAATAATATATGTATATAACAACATATATGTATATAGAGTAATTATATATAGTAAATTATCTAGTTTAAAGTTCCTAAATCCGTAAAATACAAGTAATGAATTTGAATTATAATTAAATAAACAAATATATATAGTAATGAATAAATTGAATGATTTTTTAATTTATTTTTTTGGTATATCTATAAAACTTCTAATAAATATAATTATCGGAAATATCATAATTGTTTTATAACATAGAAGTTATCATTCCTGTTAACAGTTAATATCTTTGTTATTATTATTAAAAAAAGATATTATATTTAAATTTTAAAGTTAAATGTGTAGATCGAAAATAAACTTTGTAGTTCAAAGTTCGAAAATGTAATCTAAAGTTCAAATTTAAGTATCATAAGTACGAAAATACGAAAATTTGAAACAGAATCACAGTTCAAAGTTTCAAAAGTATGAAACCTCTTGAGTTCGTTTACAACTCTGAGTACGGCATCATAGCTGATCTTATCGTTAATGCAAACACATACAAGTAACACTTAGTAACCTTATTGTCTTTGTTCTTAGTCAGGTTGTTTGTACCATTGGAATACTGTTAGGAATTAATGGTAGTAGTAGTAGTAGTAGTAGTAGTAGTAGTAGTAGTAGTAGTAGTAGTAGTAGTAGTAGTAGTAGTAGTAGTAGCAGCAGCAGCAGCAGCAGCAGCAGCAGCAGCAGCAGCAGCAGCAGCATCAGCAGCAGCAGCAGCAGCATCAGCAGCAGCAGCAGCAGCAGCAGCAGCAGCAGCAGCAGCAGCAGTAGTAGTAGTAGTAGTAGTAGTAGTAGTAGTAGTAGTAGTAGTAGTAGTAGTAGTAGTAGTAGTAGTAGTAGTAGTAGTAGTAGTAGTAGTAGTAGTAGTAGCAGTAGGTAATACTATAATACTTACACAGTTCAGTGGAATTACTATCTTATTGGATGGATAATTCTTGAATTTCTTAGATTGGTCCTTCATACCTGTACAAAATGTGAATTATTATCAGCATCTATGGCATTATTAGGTCGTAATATTATTATTAATAATAATAATAATAATAATAATAATAATAAGTTATTAAATATTTATAAATAACATATCTTCATACAAGACATGATAATTATAGAGAATATTTATTAATAAATGCTAATAATGCATAGGGAAAATGCACAATCCCCATCTCAATTAAAAATGTATGCAGATAAAATGTTTTCGTTAATGTAATTAATAACTTTCTACACAAATATACATATAATTTGTAATTGTTTATAAACTAAATTAATCACAACTTTATATGTTTATTTATACCACTATATAGAGCCACATAAAGTGGTAACCACAGGGGGGAGGTATGTAGATCCAGAGTAGTAACACCATGAATCTCTTTATTAATGTGTTACGGGGGGAGGGGGGGGTCTACTTGAAGTACCGCAACTATAGGTAGTATCGTTATAGACTATAATCTATAGTGAGTTCATTTATATTATAGACTCATTGTATCAGAGCAATAACGTTTTATAATAAAAAATGTAATATAAACATAATAAATAACTAATGTTAAAGAATGAAAAAGACTGATAAAAAGAAAATAAAAAAAAGAAAAAAGGTAAAAAAGATGAATGCACTACATTAATTGTAATAAAGTATCATTATATATAAATAGTAATGCATAGTAATCAGGGATATGCAGATATTCTGATAGATATGTTTTAGTAGTAATTTAAACCATGAGTAGATTCAGTAGAGCATAGAATAGATGGTAAGTTCCAGGTTAGGCGAGGGTTTACATTGACTATTAGGTATAAATAATTTATGTTATATTTCTGCTCAAATTATATTTATTGATGATCGAATGATCACAAGTATCTAGTATAAAAATCCTATAATTACGAAAATATTCGATTTTAAATATATTTGAAAATAAAATTTTATAATTTGATAACGAACCAAAAGCCGCAAAAGCCCACAGTCTATAAAACCCAAAACCCTAGATTAGTTATAGGTGCCTGGATGTCCCTAGATTAGTTCTAGGTGCCTGGATGTCCCTAGATTAGTTCTAGGTGCCTGGATGTCTCTAGCTTACGAACCTGACATCCAGATAGAGTTGAACACTTCGACGGTGCTATCGGTGGGTTGAGAGAATGGGGGGATGGTTCTAGCGGGGGCAGCGGTACTAGTGGAGGGTACCGGCGGGGTGGAGGTATCCGTATCGGTACTATCGGTGGTAGTAGGGGGCAATGGAGGTGGAGGTCGGGCGGCATTCTCAGGAAACTTACATGCATATGTGTAGTTGTAGGGTATCCTGGTGGTAGTTGTAGTGGTGGCGGTAGTGATGGTTGTGGTGGTGGTTGTGGTGGCGGTGGTGGTAGTGATGATGGTAGTGGTAGTGGATATGGTGTTGGTGGTAGTGGTGGTGGTGGTGATGGTGGGGGTGGGGGTGGGGGTGGGGGTAGTGGTAGTGGTGGTTGTAGTGGTGGGGGTAGTGGTAGTGGTAGTGGTTGGGGTAATGGTGGGGGTAATGGTGGGTGTAGTGGTAGTGGTGGTGGTGATGGTGGTAGTAGTGGTGGTTGTAGTGGTGGTAGTGGTGTGGTGTGGTGACGGTTGTGGTAGATTATATTTATATTAAATAGGGAATAATGGGGCATATATAAATAGATAGATTTCCAGAATAGCAAAGATAATAGATGTACGAATATGCAGAAGCTAAACATTAGCTTAATTAAGGATATCATTATCTATAATCTAGTTGAAATAGTTTTACAATAGCGCTTATTTAGATTAAATAGTGATCAAATGGGGCTAATTTTAGCTGTAAAGAAGATACATATATGTATATCCATACGAATTATTTTAAACTTTAAGGAACACTGAATCATATGTGTATATACTTGTGTATATAGTAATTTTTGTTCGGGAAACTATCCCGATCTGGTAAGGTGGTAAGGTATAGTAATATAACTCAAATCTCTCATATCATATGTTTCTAATAGAATGTATTCATATAATAAAGTGTAAACTAGTTATTTATAAACCAAGTTAACATTTAACTATTGTAGACCAATGTAATAATTAGTCATATGTGGACCAAATTATCTAGTTATAAGTGGACCACGTAAAAAACTATCTATATGTAGGCCACCTTAACATAGCTTAACATAAATGTAGGCCACGTTAACATAACTTAACATAAATGTAGGCCACATTAACATAACTTACAATAATGTAGGCCAACTTAACATAACTTAACATAAATGTAGGCCACGTTAACATAACTTAACATAAATGTAGGCCAACGTAACAGTACACTAGAAGTCAACATAACAGTACACTAGAGGTCAAACAGTACAACACTAACTCATCGCCGTCTCTCTCTCTTGTCAGCCTCCGCTTTGTGATGAACTTCTCGAGGTTGTCTGCCTTAGTGATTTTACTGTCTAATGGGGTGGGGGTTGGGGTGGGGGGTGTAATCAAGGGTGGTGAGGATGGGATTTGATCTAATGATGGGGGTGGGGATGAGGGGGTGAGGGTGAGGGGATGTGATATAATGATGGGGGTGGGCTGAGGGGGTGAGGGTGAGGGGATGTGATATAATGATGGGGGTGGGCTGAGGGGGTGAGGGTGAGGGGATGTGATATAATGATGGGGGTGGGGATGAGGGGGTGAGGGTGAGGGGATGTGATATAATGATAGGGGTGGGCTGAGGGGGTGAGGGTGAGGGGATGTGATATAATGATGGGGGTGGGGATGAGGGGGTGAGGGTGAGGGGATTTGATATAATGATGGAGGTTGGGGATGAGGGGGTGAGGGGGTGTTATATATATATGGGGTGGGGTTGAGAAATCAGATCAGAAAGTTAGTACAGAGAGTATACATAGATATTAATGATGATATTGTAGTTATATGATGTCCATGAGGTAGACATAAGTAGTCCACCTTGTATGTTAACTATATAATCATTATGATAGAGTTGAGGGGATAGGATGAACGAGTGGTTCGGGTGGGGGTGTTGTGGTGTATAGGTGTAGTGGAGGGGATAGGATGAATGAGTGGTTAGAGTAGGGGTGTAGTGGTATATAGGGGTAGTGGAGGGGATAGGATGAATGAGTGGTTAGAGTAGGGGTGTAGTGGTGTATAGGGGTAGTGGAGGGGTTGTATTGAGGATTGTGTGTGTGTGCGAATATATGTTTAATATCAACCCACTAGTGGTATGTTGTCTAATTAGAATTAGATGACATGTTTATATATATACATGTTTTAATACAATTAAAAGTAATAACACTATATACAAATAAGTGACTTTTTAAGTGTGCTTAATAATGTAGCGCTGCTGATTATGCAAATGTGAACATGTAATCTACTAATATAGGGGTTAGGGTATAGGTCTAATAAAATAATGATATTAATACTATTTATATACAGTTGAGTGTAGATATCTAAGTCTCAAAGGGAGAATGTGTCTGAGATATCAGATTATTATTACATGTATTTACATAAGTATAACCCCAATCTAGTATTTGTAAACAAAATCTAATTTAGCTGGGTTTCTGAAATATAGATAGATACGAATCTATTATGATAAATATGACTGCAATAATATTGATATTTACCTGATGTATTATTTGGTGGTAAAGGTGTATATCTATTGTCAGAGCTGGGGATGTCGTCCGCTTTTGTTTTAACTTTACTATCTTTGTCCTTTCTATTTTTAGTTTCACTATCCTGTGAAATGGTCTTGCTCTTTGCGTTTTTATTTAATTTCTTTGATAAATCAGTTTTTAGATTAATGGATTCAATTTTTGTCTTTTTATCAACTTTTTTCGCAATTTTACTAATAATTTCTTTAGTTGTTACCGCTTTCTGTTTAGAATTCTCCGTCGCTTTTCTTATTGGCCTCTTAACTTCGGGAACATCTAGCTTTCTCTTCTTAGATTCTTGTATCTTATTCGAAGTGGATCTCCTCTTGTGATTGTTGGTTTCACTCGAAGAGATGGGCGCGGATTGCTTCACAGGAGCGGTGTTGGTGCGTAACTTCTTGCCCTTGCTGGTCTTGTTGTCTTGCATGGACAGTAAGATAGCTTTTCTCAGCTCTACTTGCTCTTGTTGCGATATCGCATGACCCATGATCTGAATTATCATTGGAAATTATAATTATAGAAAACATATATATATATATATATATATATATATATATATATATATATGTGTGTATTATATACATATTTTAATATTATATATTACGAAAAGTAATCTATGTATATTAGATATACATAATTTTATATATTAGTTATGGTATCGGTATATATATATATAGGATACAAATATGTATGGCAACATTAGGTCAAATTATAAATTAGAGAATGAAATATTAATTTTTGATAAAATTATCGGAATGATTTGAATGATTTGAACATTATTATAATATTTTAGAATTTGTTTTACAGAATTACTATATATGGCATAATTTGTATAAACGCATTAATTTCTGGCCTCATGAAAGAGATTGTCTAAGTTACATGTGAAGTCAGTTTATTTACAAAAATAAATTTAATTCACCGTAATAATGAAATTGTGAAAATGAGGAAATGTATTTAACAATTAATTATTAAACAATATTAATTTCACACATACATGGACAGCTGATGGCTTTTTAAGCATAGTTTGTAATCCGAAAACCGCACAAGTGTCAAATGTATGTAAATGTATGTAATATCAACTTTAATTTAGATACTAAACTTTTAAATACAATTACTGATATTTATTAATGAACGGTTGTACTTTTGTATTTGTATATGTAAAAGGTAGCAATGTAATGCTTTATTAAATAATTTATAACTTTTGAGATTTATTCAAAATGACTACATGTTGTTAACTTCCATTTAAGAAAACATTATATGCATGTCATATATAGTAGTAAACATAGTAGTAACAAAGATATAACACTCCCTATGCATGCAACGTAATTTAGTTATAGCCCCAACCGCTGCTAGCAGTAGTATCGAAATCACTGAAATAGATTTAGGTTCGGCTCTGTTTGCATACAACAATGTTTTCATTGCTCTATTAAATTACATGCAATATAAATTAGCTTTTACTCACTAAATATATACTTATAGCATTTAAAACATACATATCATATTTGTTTGTTATATATTAGTAATGAACACTTAGTTTTCATCATATAAATATTAATTTAAAGCATATTATTTAACATTTTAAAAGTGTATAGTTAAATACGAATTTACATTATAAACAACGCATAGTTCCTAAAAGTAACCCGATATAGGTGGCACCAGGGTATTTTGTATACAAATTCGAATTACACGATTTCGCGTAAGTGTTATATCTTTCCTTCGGAAAATCTTTGGTAGTAATTTATATCAGCATATAATAACTATAAAATAATTAAAAGTAAATATGTTTTATAAAAATTCTGAATAAAAAAAAATATTTTATATGAATTATGTTAAATGACTTTAAAATCGTAAATGACTTTATAATCATAAATGGCTTTGTAATCACAAAGCTTCATTTACATCATTAGTTATTAGTGTACTAAAATATCATACAAAGATTAATAAATAGGTTAATTATTTTTAAATTTATATAAGGTATAGTATATAATAATGTATAAAATAATGTAGATGTAATTAAATGAAATATTTCAAATTATCCATCACTAAATGATGAGAGATATGTATACTAAACTCTATGAACCGATCGCTACATAAAAGAACAGTATAATTAATTAAAGTTGTGCACTATTTATGCACGTTCTTACTAATATAAATTAAAATAACAATTATTTACAAGTTAATCTTACCAATCGTAGATATGTGTTACGCTAGGAATAGGTTCATTAGCCTAACCGTTAAGCGTGGTAATAATTTCTATGATTTCTAAATTAAATTAATGCATACACGAATCGATACGCAACGAATATATGAATTGATGCGCAGAATGTACGCTATAGCAAAATTCTATATCAAAATATGCACGTCATAGAATCATGTAATTACATGATTCTATGACGTGTATATTTAATATCTATGATCTGAGAAGTTTAGGAGGTATGACCTCTGAGAGGTATGACCTTGAGAGGTATGACCTTGAGAGGTCAGCTGATGAGAGATGTGACCGGGAGGTGTGTGTGTGTACGCATCACTAACCATGTCATCCAGATCTATCTTGTTACGTAGAGCAACATCTCTCTGTGGTCTTCTCCTGGTCGGTTTTCTGCTGTCTTTGTGTGACGACATTCTACGCTCTTTGTGTGATAAACTCTATCTGCGTAATGATATATATGTAGAATAAGTTGTATATAGAAGAGTTGGAACGATGGTTTGTATGTAGGGGGGACAAATACATAGGAGGTCCCCCTAGATTTTAAAGTTATGGGGAAATCCCCCGTCCCCCCTGTTGCAGTGCACCTACCTGTATAACCTTGCTTTTGTACCCCTATATTTGACCTCTATGTATTCGTGCGTGCGTTGACCTCTGTATACCTTTAATAATGCATGGTTCCCTGCGTAATAGTGTTGGTGGGGTTAGTAGTTGTAGTAGTAGTAGTAGTAGTAGTAGTAGTAGTAGTAGTAGTAGTAGTAGTAGTAGTAGTAGTAGTAGTAGTAGTAGTAGTAGTAGTAGTAGTAGTAGTAGTAGTAGTAGTAGTAGTAGTAGTAGTAGTAGTAGTAGTAGTAGTAGTAGTAGTAGTAGTAGTAGTAGTAGTAGTAGTAGTAGTAGTAGTAGTAGTAGTAGTAGTAGTAGTAGTAGTAGTAGTAGTAGTAGTAGTAGTAGTAGTAGTAGTAGTAGTAGTAGTAGTAGTAGTAGTAGTAGTAGTAGTAGTAGTAGTAGTAGTAGTAGTAGTAGTAGTAGTAGTAGTAGTAGTAGTAGTAGTAGTAGTAGTAGTAGTAGTAGTAGTAGTAGTAGTAGTAGTAGTAGTAGTAGTAGTAGTAGTAGTAGTAGTAGTAGTAGTAGTAGTAGTAGTAGTAGTAGTAGTAGTAGTAGTAGTAGTAGTAGTAGTAGTAGTAGTAGTAGTAGTAGTAGTAGTAGTAGTAGTAGTAGTAGTAGTAGTAGTAGTAGTAGTAGTAGTAGTAGTAGTAGTAGTAGTAGTAGTAGTAGTAGTAGTAGTAGTAGTAGTAGTAGTAGTAGTAGTAGTAGTAGTAGTAGTAGTAGTAGTAGTAGTAGTAGTAGTAGTAGTAGTAGTAGTAGTAGTAGTAGTAGTAGTAGTAGTAGTAGTAGTAGTAGTAGTAGTAGTAGTAGTAGTAGTAGTAGTAGTAGTAGTAGTAGTAGTAGTAGTAGTAGTAGTAGTAGTAGTAGTAGTAGTAATTAGAGCACAACATACATACAACAGTGTATATATATATATATATATATATATATATATATATATATATATATATATATAATATATATATATGTATAGTGTAAAACATATGCACAGGTAAAAATGTTATATATCGTATATATCTTATATATATATATATATATATATATATATATATATATATATATATATGTATTATATTAAATATGTATTATATTATAGATGATTCATAAATTTAATTTTTTAGAATATGTTATAATAGTATATCTAATTTATAATTCTCTATTATAATAATTCTATCTAATTTATAAATAATATAATTGTAAATTAAAATATAGATACACTATATCTACTTTATTGAAATATTTGTAATTAAAATTTAATTAGTTGAACATATTTTGTATTTTTAGATATGTAAATTATACTAGATTATACTAAATAATATATGTTATGTAGTATATTAAATGAAAATAATCAATATCAAAGTAATATATTTTGAATTCATATATTGATATATATTTATAGAATTCATTATTGAAAATACTAACAATTTACGAAACAATTATTATTGCATGATAATAATCAAGATCGAACATGATATATATATATGTTATTTTAGTTACATAAAATACAATTATCTCCACTCAATAAATATGTGATTACCGATACCGCTACTTAGTCGTTCCCCTTACTTATTAAGAAACGAGATTTGCTACGACTACGTTACGGAGAGAACTGAACAGTTATGATGCCGTTATTAATAACGCACTGCACACACATTCATAGTGTAGGCTTATCCACTGGTATCTATCCTCCTCCTCCTCCTCTCTGGTAACAAGGCACCCAGAGAGGGGCGCTGATAACAAACAATAACACACTAGCATAGTGTAGTGTACTAGAGTGTGACTCATCGCAAAGATAACGGCTGTGATGTAACAACCACTGTTATCTAATGAGTTGTATCCTCGGGTATGCATGTCTACTATGCATGTGTGTTCTGCAGTACAACAGGCTGTGCGGCTGTAGACTGTAGGCATTCTACTACTTATAAGTAGTAATCATAATTATACTTTACAATACTAATATCTTATATAAATATTTACATGTTATACTTTTGACTATATACTATTTATTTGCTTGAATGAAATATCAATAAATCATTGATTTAGTCGAAATTTTGTAGATGGACATTTAATTACGAATACTAATTTTGATACTAATTTAATTACGGAGGAATACACTTCATTGAAAGTATTGAAATATCTTCATTATCAACCGATACATTGTGTGTGAATTATTATATTTAGTATTGATGTCACACTATCCGATGGCTTCTGTAGGCTATTTTATATTCCAATTTAACATGCTTCATTATCATTACAATCATCATCACCAATATCATCATTATCACCACAATATCATCACCAATATCATCACCAATATCATCATCATCATCATCATCATTTTTATTTATTTAAATAAACTAGTACACTATATCAATCATGATTGATATGCAATGAAATATAAAAAATAGTGAAGAGTTATCACTAAAAACAATGTTAAATATACGTGAATAATACTATAAACAATCATATACATATTATATTGTATATCTAGTAATTTTTTATATCACTTTACATCTTTTATTTTTAACTTGACTTATTGATACATATTTTTATTCTTTACATCTTAATTATTTATATTTACATTTTTGTACTCATGAGAATCTAACTTATCTAGAATATGATGATTGGGGAAGTTCTCGCAAAAAAAAACAAATACATTTGTTTATTAGCTTCTTTATTATATCATGCTATACAACATGAAATAATAAATCTGATTTATTTATATAAATGGGCAATAATTTAATATACTAATTATATTACTGATTATTATATTTGATAATTATTTTTAATTAGAAAAGTTAAATTAAATTAATACTCATATTATCAAAATCAATTAATACGTGTATATTAAATATGACGGAATTAGTTTACATATTTTTAATTTGTATTCATTTTCTTAATTATATTTATCATAATTAAATAAATATGTATGATATAATAAATATGTACTACTAACGAATAATATGAATATTGTTATTATTATTTTAGTGGAGTCCTTACATAAGAACCAGGAACATAGATGGAGTTTTCACTTATAACATATGGCTCTAATGTTCCTTCGAAGCTTGACTCGTGTTAAGGTATCTATGGTTTAACGAGAGCCGATCATTTATTTATACATGATTATATAGTATCACTTCTAAATATTATTTTAAGACATTTTTATTGATCCGGACGGGGCTAGAACCCACCAATATATATTTTATATAAAGCACACCTTCGATCATCCACCAATTTTTGGAACGGGGAAGTTATGACGGATAATAATAATGATGTTTAATGGCATTACAGAGAAGAAGAAAACTATTAAATTAAAAAGTAAAAAACTATCATATAAATATACATATATATAAAAACAGTATAAAAGAAGAATAAAATAAATATTAAATACAAGTAATATTATATTAAAACATAATATAAGTTATAAAAACATATTACAATCCAATTAAATTACAGATACATTAGTTCTATTGTAATAGGATGTGTACATGAATACATACTGCTGGACAATGTATGTCTATACCAGATGTGCCACTCATTATGAGTGTATACATCATAGAGCTAATGTATTTAGAATGCTTGTCTCAGGTGGTAGCATATATTTATAGTTTAACTTGTAGGTCAAATACAAATCTATGCAATGTATTCATATTTGTTCTATTGTACAATGATTATGATCTGACAAGGTGTACACTCATGACTACAGTTATAGACAGTATATGGTATACATGATGCAAGTTTACTTGAATCCCTTTAGAAGAAAATATTAAATAAATATCATTGAAAGTATTGACAGAAAAAAAAATGTAAATTCTTCTAACAAATATTATTATTATTATTAGTAGTAGTAGTAGTAGTATTATTATTAAGTACTATTCAATACATAGTGTAGTGTTATACTGTATGTGGTATATGTATTACCATATACAGTCACATAAGTAGTATACTTTACTTGTATTTATATAGAAATGTAATGTGTTGGAAGTATAAGAATAATGCAAAAAAAAATCACACCATTTTAGCTTACAAACTATATAGAAAATATATATAGAAAATGTGGTTAATAGAAAACAATGGAATATTTTTAATCATATTTCAAAGGTATGTTATTGGTGGTGGTGATAGTGGTGGATAATCGAACAATATGAACATGTAAACTATAGGCTGGAAATTGTTTTTTACTAATGTATGGTATAAGGCAAAGTTTGAGGATAAAAGAGGGGCGGTATATTTTGAATACAAAAAATATTATTTTGAAAAATATAAATTTTCATTTAAAAAATCTAATTATAAATTAAACAGATTGAATTAGTATACTAGCCTAGTATACTAATTCAATCTGTTTAATAGTCTATTACTATATAGTATTACAAGCATCGTTAATTTTATTTTGTTTAATTGTTAGTTACATTAATAATAAGCATTAATCCTTAATATAAAGTAATTTTTTAAATTAGTTATCAAGTATAATATGGCCATTGGTTATTAACTAATATACTAATGTTATCAATATCTATTTAATCTCTCGATTGTTAATCAGTGCATGATTAGTGAATACAAATGTAATTTTTCTTGATAATTTACCATAAAAGTATATCAATTATAATAGTTAATATAAGTACACGTAAAAGTATTACATTATTTGTTACAAAGGTAAGAAGAATTAATATAGTTAACAAAGTATAAATTTAATATTTCGATGCCATTTACAAAACGTGTACTTTATTTCTATTTTTCGAACATGTTTACTCTATATTTTATTTCTATTTTCGATTAAAATTCATTTATTTTCAAAGTAACTGAAACCATTTTAATTTCTTTAATTTTTTAATTTCGTATTATTCTTTATTTAATTCTATAACGTTGGTTATCGTTAGCAAATATTAATCTTTATACTATATATTTAGATTATATATAATTCGACAATATATTTGCTTAAATAAATTATCAATCAATCAATAATAATAATACATTTATTAAATGTTAATGTATCGCTCTATAAATATCACATACACATAATTTAGCATAAAAATACATTTGTCTTATAAATAAGCGTGACATGTTAATATAATGATGATTAATATATATAATTTCACTCATTACACTATTGAAATTGTAAGTAATATTCACATTTATTTAATTTGACATATAATTTGCTAGAAAATGTAATTTAACTTATTACTTCATTGTGTATTATTAGAGTTAATTTCACATTTATATTTTACTATTAGAAAATATACTTTTTATTTTAGCTATATAAAATACTTTATAATTATATATCAGCACTATAATAATATATAAATTTATTTTTTAAATAAATATATTATTTAAACTTTTTTTATAATAAATAATTATTTTTATTATTGACAAATGTAATATTATTTTAACTTTATTTGAAAATATTATTAAATAATTTATTGTACCAATAATTGTTATAATTAGTATAATTATTATAAAATGACAAAATTAATAATTTCTCATATTTTATTATTATATAATTTTTAATGTAGTTATAAATTAGCTGAATACTGACATCGGCCCCCAATAAGTCACGTGTCAAACCGAGAGTTAAATTATACATTACGCCATGGCGTTATATTTCACATTACATTATTCGCCGAGTAGTGAATTCGTGTTTTATATATACATACATATCATAATACCGTATGTTTATATATTAATATAATATTATATAAGCCCTATATGCATTATTAACTTTAATTCTCGTTTAGTCACGTGACACATTGGGGGCCGATGTCAGTCTAAATCATACTATTATCATATTTATCGCATACAATAATTAATATTATCTAATATAATGATTATATTATAATAATTATAATATATAATATGTAATATAAATAAATTATTTAATAAATATATCATATATTATATTAATACTAATTTAACCATAAGATATTAGGGAAAGCATCATCTCAAGAAACTTGTATGTGTGTACATATTCGTTAATACTGTTGGCGATCGTCGAAAGTCGTATTGTAAAAAAGTGGGTGTGGTTACTGATAAGTTTAGCTTAAAGCTACTCCGATTATATAATATACTAGTATATAGTAGCTGGTTTATATATTTACTTATTCTCACACGCGAATTATTTGTTATCATTATATATTTATAATATACATAAATTAAATAATTGAACATGTTTAATTATGTTTGTTACAAGCTAAGCTTGAAGCTTTGTATATAATCATTATATAATCTATTTATAATATGAACTTTAAGTATGGTCAAATAATTCTAAAATTAAATTCAACTATAATACAAAATATAATAAAGACATGGTAATACATGTTGGCGGATATGATGCATAGGAAATGTATTATAATAATTGATCAACTTTTCCTTAAAAGTTTTGTTTGTTAATATACTTTAATTAACAATAAATATTTAAGTATATATTATTTATATTATATAATTTATAAAATAGCTAAACATATTATATAATGATAAATACTAATAATTTGATAATATATTGACTAGATATAATAAACATACAATAAAGTGTATAATATTATATTAAATATATAAACTCATAAAATATATTTAATATTATTATTATAATTTTATAGTATTTTCACAACATTATGAATTGCATATATGTAATGTATATCTAGTTCATGTCATATTGTTATATTTCATTTAATAAATATAATGAATTATTATAGAATATAGATATTAAATATAATAAGTAATTACCTTTGTAATAATATAAATTAATATATATTAAATAAAAAATTGTAAATAATAATATTCGAATATTTTAGTTCATTATTTAATAAATAGATGGATAATATTTTAGATTCTTTGGAATCAAAATAAAATGATATTTAAAAATATTATAAAATATGAATTTTATAAAAGACCATATATTGTATTCGATCAAATTAGCTATTATTCCAAAAATATCAAATCGCATCAAGAAATTTGTATTGATATAGTGCAGTTAGATACTATTACAAATATAGCATTATAAATAATACTATATTATGGATAACAGTCACGAACGGCGAATTGAAAATGCGAATGCGAGCGAGCGGGGTCAAAAGGGGGCGGAGCTTAGACGCAAAATAAGTTGTAAACAGTAGTATATACAGTCACATACAAATACAGTATATAAATAGTACATATAATTAATATGGAACACGTTCATAACCGGCGCCAAAAATATATGACTAATAGTTTATTCAATATCAGAGCGCGCGCTTTCATGAACACGTATGTAGTTGGATATACTACGTGTACACGTAATATACTTATATATATATAATACAGTGTATTCCATATATGTATACATATATGTAGATACATAGATTTGTATTTTCCCTAGATCGTTATTGATATATATATATATATATATATATATATATATATATCCAAGGTAAACTATAAATCTATATATATTGCGTGTATATATACAAGGACATACGTGTCCTTGGTATATCTATAGGCATAATATATATATATATTATGACACGTCTATATCTAGAAGCGGGTGTTTCAACTCCGAAAGCGCGAGCTCCGATATCGAATTAACTATTAGTCATATATTTTTGGCGCCGGTTATGAACTACAACCATTAATATCAGTTAATAGAATTTCAATACGAATGTAAAACACACGAGTATTACTATGCATAAATACTATATATCTATATAGCATAGCGTATGCACAGGTGTAGTACTACGCCTAAATACACTGTAAAATATACACACACAGTGTATCATATCTAAAAATAACTCAGGCATTAGATAATCCGGTGAACGTCTAAGCTCCGCCCCCTTTTGACCCCGCTCGTTCGCATTCGCAATTCGCCGTTCGTGGATCTCCCACCTATATTATTAATATAAATAGAATACATCTTAGGATTAGCTACTATTTTAATAAAAAAAACATGTCATTTGTCAAATGATTTGAGCTAATACACGGGTCAATACATACAAAATATAAATATTTGTATCGTGTATAATATATATTATATTTGTATCTTATAGAGTTATTATAGTTTAATATGGTAGCAGTTTTCAATATAATTTCACATAAAATGTGATCATCTAAAAAAATAAAATAATTGTATTAATATTTTAAAAATTAGATATTATTTCAAATACTATTTTTGAATATTATACGTATGAGGATATCATTCACATTGAAACGAATTATATAAATAATAAAATGTTAAGCAAACATAAGGCGCTTATGTACTTTTTAATTACATAATCATGATGATAATGTTAATCAAGTGTCCGTTCATTTCCCTTGCAAGGGTATCGATGTTATAGTCACAACCCTTACTTAATCTGATGAGGATTTGATTTTAAATAGCTCCCATAACTTATCAGATTTATATTTTAAGTAACATTATGTATTGTATAAGGATTGCTAAGGATTGTTCTAGGAAAATATTTAAAATTATGGATATAGTCAAGGATTTTCCTAGTATATTTCTAGAACAATTTATTTTCTCATAAAAAGTGTCCTAGATCAAATATCTGATAAGCTATGGGAAGTAATATTAAAAACGAAACCATTGTCACATTTATATTATTACTTTTCCGATTTAATAAAAGATGCATACTAATCATATTATAGGATATGATATATGATTCCAATTGGAATAGATTCTATAATAAATGTCATGTTATAATCTATTGATAAACAATATTATACTTATATTAAAAGTTATTTATAAATATTAATACATATAATACATATAAATATGAAATAATATACGCAAATAAATGATAATGTCAATATTATTGATTTATTTATTATTTCTATGTATTATTTTATAATTATACTGAATATTTTACCAGCCTAAATAAACGTTATATAATTTCTTTACTTTAATTTACATCGCTGCACACATCTATATATAAATATTCCATTTAATTATATTCATTATTAACATTATGATTCGTATAATCACCTTTTAATAGGGTTTTCACTTGATCCGTATAATGCTTACTGTGTCAAATACTGGTTTCGCATGACAAAATAGATCATGTTCGATTGTTGGCATTTGTATGTAAAACCTTCTCGAGGCAACTTTCACCCAGCAAACAGTATGCGGATCGTGTGAATACCCTATAAGGAATGTTCCATAAATAAACAAATACTAGCCTTACCCTACAATACTCCCCTGCCTCCCCTAGGAAATGTGACTACGAGAACTACTTGATAGCTTTACTGTTTCCTGTGAGGAGTCGGAGATCTGCGTTCGCAGTACGTGCCTGTAATGTGGAAATAGCTCAGGTTTATGTAGTAGCATCTCATTGCTCAGGTTTCCTATAGCATCTCATTGCTCAGGTTTCCTATAGCATCTCATTGCTCAGGTTTCCTATCGTATCGTATTTCTGAATATAAGGAATATGCGGAGTCACTATGTAGTATCATCGATGTAAAGTAAGTGGATAAGCAATTTGATGTAGTGTATGTTTCACTTTGCGATAGAGGTGATGCAGTCGTAACCTAACACTAAATACCTACTTAATTTTAAATTATTATTATTTATATATATATTAAGAATTATGATCAATGTTAATGTATTATCTATACTAAAAATAAAATTATATATTTAAAATATAACATATCAACATTCCTCATACATTTGTGTATTTAAATTGAAAATATCATATTATTTTATTAATATTCATAAACTAAATCTATAGCTATATATAGAAGTCACTTCTAACTATTTTGACGAAAATCCTACTGTTTTAATATTGACATATATATTATGACTAAAATCTAATCAAAATCACTGATTTAGTTAATATATTGATAAAAGTGTCATTCACGTATCTATCTTTTAAATGCATTGCGTGCGTCAATTGCTTATCTACTTTATTTATATCGATGCATTCATAAATTTACTATATTTTTCTCTATTAAATCAATAATTAAATATATTTTAACAAAGTATATTTAATACAAATACATATTTGACCTTATCCCTGACAATTATATATCGAGATAGATTACCCCACACATATAACTAACCTACCTCATAGATAACTGATCATACCATCATTATCCTGCCCATTAATCTTACATAATACTGAAAGCTATCTCACTAACCTGCCACCCCTCACATATAGATTACTACACCACTGTTTACTCAGACCCTACCACTACTTATAACTAACCTCAGCTCCTTAAACCTAGCATAATTATCCAATACACCTACCTAACTTCCCTACACTCTTTACCATCACACATGACCTCGACACCAACAAATTACTAACCCCACCCCCACCCCATCTCCTCACAGATAGATGACCAAACTATGTGTGTCATACACCCTACCCATAACCCCCACCTCCACCTCAACCCCAACAACTTACTAACCCCCACCCCCTCACAGATAGGTGAGCATACTCTGTGCCATACACCCTACCATAACCCCCACCCCAACCTAACCCCTACAACTTACTAACCCCCACCCCCACCCCCACCCCTTCACAGATAGGTGACCATACAGGTCAACAGACAATAGCTCTGATGAGGCTACAGTTCTGGAAGAATACGATAGACACTATATATGAGGTCAGTGTGTGTGAGTGTATGTGTGTGTATGTGTGTGTGTGTGTGTGTGTGTGTATGTGTATGTGTATGTGTGTGTATGTGTGTGTATGTGTGTGTGTGTGTATGTATGTGTGTGTATGTGTGTATGAATTGTACACTATATATAATGTTAGTAAAGGAATGTGTGTCTAAGGAAGTGTACATTGTTGAATCTTTAATATATTCTTATTTAGCGTACGAATAGAAACAGAGACACGATAACTCTATATCATTATACACTACGTTATTAAGCGGCCATTGATTGTAGTAATTCGTTATGGAGAAACCACAAACGTGCATTCTTCTCGAAATATCTTTTAAAAATTCATTTAAATTCACTTCATGCAATCTTTTTTGTAATAATCTATAAACTATATATGACATGAAATGTTAATTTTTTTAAATGATATGTATTTATTTGAATTTGATTTTACGTTTAAGTTAATTATAAACTATTAAACCCATTCCTAGTTAAGTTATTGATAATGAACTGGTGTGTATATGTCCTCTAAAAACCATTGCTTACATAGGACAAGGTGCCCATTACTCCACTGGGAAAAGAACTCGCTAAGGTATGTCCTTTAAAATTGTAGTTTATGAATAGTAGGCAAATCAGGTATACATATTCTTTTCACGCTTTATTTATACGGCATATATAATTAACCAGAATATTAGTTTATCAATAATGTAAATTTATTTCTTTAATACATGCGTACAATAAAATGTGATCTATAACGAAAGTTTATATCTAAGATGGGAAATCTCTTTACGTCTAATGTTAAATATTATATTGATATTTATTCCGTATCCATTGATTTCAGAAAATAGCTATTTTGGATTATTTAAATAACCATTATAATCACATTACTTATGTCAATAATTTCATATATTTGTTTGAAAGTAAATTTTATTACAAGATAATAATAAAATTTATTTAAAACATATATTTTATATAAATTTATATGTTAAATAAATGATATATTTTAGTAAATAATATATTAAATATGTATATATTAAATGCAATACAAGCATTGTACACTAGTCGTACGGAATAAATAAAAATATACAGTGCACCCTTGATGTATCACCACCCCTTGATGTACCACCACCCCTTGATATAACACCACCCTTGATATATCACCACCCTTGATATACCACCACCCCTTGATATATCACCACCCCTTGATATAACACCACCCTTGATATAATGCCGATTATAACTGGAACTGATTTTTAGCCTATCTATTGCATGTTATATTTCTTTATTTGATACATCACCCAAACTGGCTGGTCCTGAGGTAGGTCTTATATCAAGGGTATATTCTACAATCATATAACTAAATACTGATAGGTTAACACTCCTCCTCCTTCTCCTCCATACAGGCAGTGACAGA
The DNA here is from genome assembly GCA_964019155.1 of Osedax fenrisi. Lineage (NCBI taxonomy): Eukaryota > Metazoa > Annelida > Polychaeta > Sabellida > Siboglinidae > Osedax > Osedax fenrisi. The sequence goes on along the minus strand of OZ025244.1, from coordinate 6,965,396 downwards.
CTTTAATCTGACCAAGGCTTATTTTGATACTTTACTTCACGCTAGGGTCAGTATATATGTGTGTGTGTCTGTAGTTTAACTCATGTACTTACATACTAGTCGTTAACTTACACACCGAGAGAAAGATAGGGCTGTAATTAAATCTTTAGATATGGAGCGCTACCCCACACTGATCTCACTAAGCCTAACCGTCTGATATCTGTAACTTAAACATGTAGTCATGTCTTTATTTAAAATCCTCTATAAATGCTATTAACTCCTCCCCTAAGACATTTTATTTCCTGAAACTTATTAACCATTAAGCATCCCCTCTTAGCTCTTTCGTCCTGTTTATATCACTTAGCATCATACAACTACTTCTATACAACTACTTCTATACAACTACTTCTATACAACTACTTCTATACAACTACTTCTATACAACTACTTCTATACAACTACTTCTATACAACTACTTCTATACAACTACTTCTATACAACTACTTGTATACAACTACTTCTATACAACTACTTCTATACAACTACTTGTATACAACTACTTCTATACAACTACTTCTATACAACTACTTCTATACAACTACTTGTATACAACTACTTCTATACAACTACTTCTATACAACTACTTCTATACAACTACTTCAATACAACTACTTCTATACAACTACTTGTATACAACTACTTTTATACAACTACTTCTATACAACTACTTCTATACAAATACTTCTATACAACTACTTCTATACTTCCTGCGTCAGACACTATGCTATTATGATACAGATTTAAACCCCATCCGAACCATTAAATAGGTCTTAAAATAATATTTAAAAGTGAACTTATATAATTGAGTATAAAACCGTGTATGCCTTAACATGATAGCAGTTTTGAAGAAACATTAGAGTCATTTGGTTATAAGTGAAACTGTATTCAAGTTCCTGGATGGAATGAAAGGATTCCACCAATATAACAATAAGAATATATAGAACTGTAGATTCACACAAATATACATTGTTGTACTCTGATAATAGTATTGCATTATAACCACTAACACACCCACCATTATCACAACCACCACTACAACTACCACCACCCTACGCTAGGAATGCAATATACAAAACTCTACATTCTTTGATCTGGATCATTTCGTAGATTTCTCCGAGAAAACCATATCATCTGTCTATTATTTAATACTGGAATGTCTAGGTTAGTGCGGATATCTAAAAGTGGGTTTATATCTGGGTACTATTTACAGTATATTATAACAACATATTATATGTATGAAACAATAGCTTAATTATTATTTTATTTTTATATTCATTTTATTGACATATATTTTATAAATATAAATTGGTAAATAATTTTAATTTTTATAATAATTTAACTATTTTTATTATTTTTATTATATTTATTTAACATTATATAAAAAATTATATGATAGTTATATTATAACTATACTGTATAAGGTGTAATATGTAATACTATATACAATCATTTATTAAGGGAACGCGATACCATCGTTTGGTTTACATGTAAAAGATACGAAAAAATGCTATTTTAGAAATCTATTAATAATATTCCATATTTTTATATTATAGTTGAACTTTATAGATGTTTACACATCTTTATGTTATACGTTTCTAAAAAAAATAATTGAAATATCTGATAAAAAATTTTAATTTTCCAACTAAATTACTAATTAAAATTTTTTAAATAAATATTTTTTAATTTTAACAAAGAATTTTAATCTCACAGGTTTTATCTAGTTATATTGAAAAAATCAAGAAAAAATATTCAATTTTACAAAAGTTTATACTAGTTATGTCAGCATGATTGGTCACAAATAATTATTCTGAGTAAATCAAGTTTCAAATATAATATATGAATATAAACAATATGATTATACAGGTACAAATAATATAATATAAACAAAATGAATAATGTAATGAACATAATTTAAATACCATTTTAAAGATAATATTTGAATTATTATAATTTTGCATTAAAAAAAAATTTAATTTAAATTTTTTTCGAAAAAATCAATGGTATTGCATCCCCTTAAGAAATTATAACAAAATCTATAAATTTGATCGATTGAATTGTTTAAATTGTATACAGAAAAAGTAATTTAAAAAAGTAATTTATTCTGAAATTAATATAAAAATATCAGGATACATTATTATAATGCGCAAAATATATAAATAAATTATGTTGAGATTTTCATTTTAATATTTTAAAATTAATATCAAATCCACTCTCATATGTTTTGTCATGAAAATTGATATATACATTTGAATTAATATACAAACATAAGAGTATCTATAATACATATATAATATGATATATTATATTATTATTATGATTATACAAATAGCAATTAGTTAATTTTAATAAGAAATTATATATATATATATATATATATATATATATATATATATTAATTATGCATTATATTATACAAATTAATAGTTTAATTAAAATAGAGTATACGATATATTTATATTAATAATTAATAAAATAATAATATAGAGCATAACTTTATAAAATGTGATGAATTACCTTGCGTTCAATAGTATATTCTAAACTGAAATAAACTATATAATTAAATATATATATAGAGAGAGATATGGGTTAGAGAAATAGATCAAATTAAATATAAAGAAAGGGGGATACATAGATATAAATAGAAAAGATATAGAGAGATGAGAAAGATAGAGATAAAGAAACAGAGAGATCCTAAAACTTATATAAAGAATAATTGATGGATAGATTAGTCTTTTGACTCTAAACATTGGTAAAAGAGATCTCGTGCGAAGTAATTTCATTGGGAGTGAATTCGTGTATTGTATAAATTCTACTATTTATAAATAAGTATATAATAATATAATATAATATAATAATAGTTATTTATATTAATATACATTATTATTGAACTCATGATCACTCCCCACTAAATCACTTTGCACAAGATCATTGCTATTCGTACCATACAAACATATACGCCCCGACCACATCCCACCATTCATACAAACGTATACCACCCAACCACATCCCACCATTCATACAAACATATACCACCCGACCACATCCCACTACACTTCACCTCTGTCACCACCAGGCATTAGCGACTGCCCCCACTGCAGAGAAGCAGCTAAACATCTAGGTCGTGCAGCAGGCATAGTAACCCTGCTTCGCTCCGTACCCTACCACGCCCGTCACAATCGACTGCTGATACCCAACACGCTCATGAAGAAGGTTCTTAGCGTCTATTAGTGCGATCTTTAGTTAGTGTGACAGTGTACACACTGTAGATCAGTTGTTCCCAACCTGCCTTCATCGTGACCCTTTTTCTGATAATTCTTTATTACAAAATATAACATGACCCGATGAAAAATTAGATTTTCTTGATTTGTTAACTAGATTTGTATTACATTATAATACAGGAGCATTTTTTTTAATTAAAATTGTTGGATAACAAATTTTTAAATTAATAATTTGCTCATGAGGTCATGGGCTCAAACAAAAAAACCAAATGACCCAAGTTTGGGGTCATGACCATAGGTTGGGAACCACTGCTCTAGACTGTAGAGTATATTGAGATAAAGCCATCATCACTATTCAGTGTGTAGCGATGTCACTTGCTATTTTCTTATTTATTTCGTAGATGAAAATATAAAATATCAAGTTATATTAAGTAATCTTAAGTTAACAATAAATTATCTAATATCAACATTATTTACTGATTTCGTTTACTTTTATTGAGCATGTGTAGGATAATGTATCTAATAAAATATATTAAGGTTTTATATATAAGCATATTCGATGAAAGAAAACATTATCAATTATAAATAAGTACATAAATAAAATCGCCTTGATAATTACTTTCATTATTAAGAATCAGTTTATTTATATAACTATTCCTTAAAATATATAATTAGTATCATTGATATAGCTTAATTCTTTATTTAATAAAAATAAATAATGAATCTATTTACTAACTATTTATTACTGAATTAATTAATTTATTTTAATTGTGTATCGTTCCAAGATGATGAATACTATAAAATGTGAATTCAAACATAAATACTTAATATTTATAATATACATATAATATCATATTTAATAATCTAATAATCTAATAAATAACTAATATCAAATCATCAATTCTTCACATAGTTATATATTTCTGTAAGAACAATATGATTGTCGATGGTAGCTGTATAATTCTGTAATTTATAATCATATTTATTATGTTATTCAATATTCATTTAATAACAATAAATAATGTTAAAAACATATATTATAAAATACAATATTATAATATATATATATATTCTAAATGTCTCCAAAATAACATGTTACTCGTTCTAGTGCTGTCGCAAAGTTATATACTACATACACTAACTATACTACGTATACCATATTATTCTATGCCTATATATGTATTCTAAATCCCTAATACAATCCATTAGAACTCCAATGAGTATTGACTACAACATCATAACACTATCATATATAACAAGTATTAGCGTTATTACTACGAGCATACAATATACTCGTTACAAATCATTTTACTTGTTTATTTATTTAATTTCGTATTATTATTTGTTTATTCCAAAAACGCACGCTATCATTAGCACATATTTATATTATATACTTTCATCTATATATCCGCTAGCCAAAGTTATAGTAAATAATTGTGTACATTATTAGCATACATTTGCATCGACTACGAACACACCCACACGATTATTAACATACACACCCACGTTCACATTATATTACTACTATTGACATGTATTTAACACTCCTGATTGGGTATAATTATGGGTGCTGCAACAGGGGGGGATATGTCCCCCCACTTTAAAATCTATAGGGACCATCACATGTATTGGTCCCCCCACTTTTACTACAACATTTATTTGTATTGGTTGGTCCCCCCTACATAGAAAATCGTTCCAGCGCCCCTAGATATAATACCTGGATATTTGTATATAAATACAATACACACACATACGTGCACGCTTTTGTATAATACCTAGATATATGTATATAAATACAACACACACACACACACACACTCCTCCTCCTCCTCCTCCCCAGCATGAAGTGTCCCAGGTAGCCATGCAGAAAGGTTGCGCGGGGGAGAAACTACAGAATCTGATAGCTGAGATCTGCGACAGGGGAGTCCTGGAGTTAGATACGGTTTGTGTGAGGGGGCAGGGGGTCCTGGAGTTAGATATGGTTTGTGTGAGGGGGCAGGGGGTTCAGGAGTTAGATAAGGTTTGTGTGGGGGGGGGAGGGTGGTCCTGGAGTTAGATATGGTTTGTGTGAGGGGGTGGGGGAGTCCTGGAGTTGGATAAGGTTTGTGTGAGGGGGTGGGGGAGTCCTGGAGTTGGAAATGGTTTGTGTGAGGGGGTGGGGGAGTCATGGAGTTAGATATGGTTTGTGTGAGGGGGTCCTGGAGTTAGATACGGTTTGTGTGGGGGGAAGGGGAGTCTTGGAGTAAGGTAAGGTTTTTGTGGGGGGGGAAAGGGGTTCAGGAGTTAGATAAGTTTTGTGTGGGGGGAAGGGGGGTTCAGGAGTAAGGTAAGGTTTGTGTGAGGGGGAAGGGGGGTTCAGGAGTAAGGTAAGGTTTGTGTGGGGGGCAGGGATTCAGGAGTTAGGTGAGGTTTGTATGAGGGGGAAGGGGGGTTCAGGAGTCAGATAAGGTTTGTGTGAGGGGGCAGGGGGTGCTAGAGTTAGATAAAGTTTGTACAGAGAGGAGCTATCACTTAGGATGTGTTTAGCACATACAATATACTAAACAGGAGTCAATGAAACAATAACAACTCTAATCTCTTGAATCACCATCATACACTGGTTAATGACTCATATATATGGACATATATATAGACATATGTCTATTTGATTAGGCAAAGAAAGACAAAGATAGCATACCTAAAGCTGCAATACCTCTGTTCAGATCTTCCGTTAGTATTCATTCTAAACTACGTTATTATAGCTTCTAACCTGTATATTATATGCATATATATATGTATATAGATATTACAAATATATAATCTTAGCTGTATACAATAATACTTTATGTTCAATAATATATCAGAATTGGTGAGATCACAGCATTATGGTCGCAATATAACAATATCATATGTATGCTGATCATGGTGGAGTTTACATACAAGCATTCAGTAACACTGCAGCTGAACATCAGTTTCACCTTATCCAATAGATGTAGATCCCCGTGTATGATTATAATCATTGATTAACAGATATTTAAAAAAAATATTAATTTTATAGCTTATCATTTCCTAAAATGTTATTCCAAAGATGTACATAATTGTTATTCGATAATCATTATTTAAATCTCTGAATAGTAACAGTATTGGAATAGATACTTTTTACCATAACTGGTGATTAGATATCCTTTATTCGTATCGGGTGTTATTTAAACTATACGTTTCATTTTTCTGATTACTATTCATATTTAAACCGTATATTTCTGAAATATTCAAATATTTGTAATTCAAGCCTAGTATCTACGCATAGTGGTATAACAAGTATATGTGTATGTGTATGGGTGTATTCTATATTTCACCACATAAATATATCAGTGAGTGCCTCATAAGCGAGGTATAATTCCTCGTTATGAAAAGAACGATTATCTATATTTTAGTTGATTGATTGAATATTTTAGTTTATAATAATGTAGTAATATTAAATAAGGAATAATAATATAAAAATGGATTGTGAAGCTTGTATAGAATAAACCATTATAATCTCAAACCATTGTATCATCTTAAGGGGACATTGGTCATTGCTTAATTATATTTGAAATGTGAATATACTCGTAAATAGATAGGAAATACTTGCTACTACTATATATTATCTAGTTTGTGAAAAATAATAGGAATATTGCCAACATTTTCTTATAAACTTCTTATATACATTTTATTTATAAAATGGATATATAATTATATACATACAGAGAGAGCTGTTAATAGAACTCAATATTATATTATTCATATTTGAAATTTTCTACAAAATTAGCAAGTTAATTATATCAATTATCAATCTATATATGACTACATATATTCTATAGAAATATGAAAGTATTAGATATATATATATATATATATATATATATAATATATTCATTCTATATCAAAACAAAATTATTAGAATATACTATAAAAGTATCTCTGAATATCTTTGTGAATACTAGTGAATGTGAGAAAATAATTATTTTGAGATAAATGCGTTAGAAGATACTTCAATAAAATAATAAAAAGAATATTTTTTAAATTATGAACATTATTATATACTAGTTAGGTTATACATATACAATTATACTAAAATATTGTCATCAATTGATCGATTTTTTTTTGTAATATTTTATAATTTGAATAATTTTTATTTTTGTAACCTTCAGATTATTATACACATTATATCATACTACATGTATTTTTTAGTTTGAGATTCACATAATACAGATGTATGTATCCATTCATACGATAAATCTACACATTAATAGTGATATCTACATGAATGCATACACTCGTGTACACCTAATCAGTATGTATACCAAACATAACATGTACTGTAAACAATAACAAAGTATGACTAATACTTATGTAAACAATAATATATGTAAACAATGCATTTTAAAAATTAACCAATGTATGAATACATTACATACTTTTATAATACTTCAAATTAAGTTTTCACAAATTTAATTTTCAATATAAATGATTATTATAATAAATTAATAAAGTAATATGTTGAAATTAGTCGCAATGGTAATATAGTTTACATCTACAAATAGTGACTGCACCATGCTAGATATACCCCTAAAGACTACAGTAATTAATTATCATTCCCGATTAGGCTAGATTTAACGCATCCAGTCTTCCGTGATTAACTATCAGCCACTTTACCACGTCACATTCAGGTATTGATAGAGAGTTATCTGAGAGCTTTACAACGCACCGACTATGAGGTATTCGATCAAAGACTGCAGAAGAGGAATCATTGGCTGCCCTTTAAGATCTACGCCCATAAACTGACAGGTCGTAGGTTCAGTTGATGAGTTGTCGCGGAGTTAGAAATCCAATTTTATAAGTGTACCATCGTTTCGTTATTACGCTTTATCTAGGCCGATGTACAAACATGTTATATGATTACTAAATTAAAGACTATTACAATTATTAAATTATACCTCAAATTATTTTCAAAAAAATATAATTTTAATTATTTTATGAAATTATATGATTATATTTTACCGTATATAGGTTCATGAGATACATTTATTGTAGAAACTAATTATTTTGTTGATAAATCCATATAGTGATATTAACAATTAAACTCTATAAATGTATTATTATTATATTAAATTATACAACATTATTTGTGTATCTTCTTGACGAATCTCTCATACATAACTAGTTATTAGCCAATCAGAAGCCTCGACCTTACCCTCGTATACGTTAAATCCTGTAGTGTCTACTTTATGAAATGTTATCTAAAATTTAGATATTTATGTGCAAATGTGATTTTAGAATAATATTATATAAATATCATTATTTATAAATGTATGTGTTATGCTAGATTTATAGTGTATTATTTTCTATATATTTTAAATTGACATATTTCTTGTTTGCTTATTTTATTATTACAAACAATAAATTATTATAATGTTATATTGCGAATTTTACATATTAGAAATAAATGATAAATATTTTTATTAAAAATATACTTTATTTATAAATTATCCAGTGTGTATATCGATGATTGATTTAGAAAATATTATAATTAAAATAAGAAACAATAGTGATGGGGCTATGAATTACATAACTCCATTATACATAACAAAACTTCACCTATTTTTAAATAAAATAACATGGAAGTTGGCTTAATCTCATTACATAATACTTATATATAAAAATTAATAAAACTTGATAACATGTATAATACTGAATATGTATAAACAAAATCTATTCTTTATTTAATTCAACATCAATTCACTATATATATTGAACATAAGCCTTACGTATCACATACCTTCTCACAATTAATGATGTCATGGCTTCTGTAACATCCTTCATCAGAGACATCGTAGTTTTAATCACGATAGTTCTTATCAACATCATCCATCTCCCGCTGCTGCTATTCCACCTTGTGTAATGGCTTCACTTGGTTCTTATGCGTCTCTTTGTGATCCATCTTCACCCCACCATTCGGTTGTGACTCCGCCCCTTTCGGTTTAGGCTCCGCCTCTTTCGGTGTAGGCTCCGCCTCTATCGGTTCCGCCCACACCACCTCCTCGGCCTTGGAACACCACAGCGTGCAGTTAGACACCGTCAACGTCACCACCATAAAGGTTGCGACGGCTACTACCCCCACCGCGAGGGAGGTGTAGTGAATCACGAGTATGGGCGGTACCTCGAGTAGGAGGTGTGTCCTCGAGGTTCTCAGCGTGACTCCGCCCCCAGTGCTAGTGGTGGATACACAACTATACCAGCCACCGTCGTCGGGCGTTACGTTGCGTAGTAGTAGACCTCCGCTGGGCGAGAGATGAGGCGCTACGACCTCCGTGACCTCTCCGCTAGAGGACTGCCGGTGCCATCTAGTGGCGGTGGCGGTGGTGGTGGTGTTATCTTCTCCGCAGATGAGGTGAGCGTCGGCTCCTACGTCCGCTAGTAATATGCGCTCCAGAACCCCGTATCTGTGTAACAAGTTATTAGTGATTGTGTAGGCAAGACCCGATAATAATAATGTGTTGTGTATTGTAAGCTCTGCGTATAATATACAGTGTATATTGTTATATTGGCGTCACTGATTTACATATTTAACCGCCTCCTCTACTGAACGACAACATAGTTACGTATCACTAGTAATGTAGATTGTATAGGTGAACTATGCTAACTATGCTAATGCACTACTGGCCGTATAGCACTATATATTGCGATTGATAGTAATATTTGAATGTAGAGTGCGTGCGGAAATAAATGCCACTAAAATGTGCGAATACAATTAATGTAAAGTGCTATATATATATATATATAGTACGTAGAGAGAACTAGTGCAAATGTCTAGCTTAGATTTAATAGTTGCCTGATTCTGATTACTGGATTGTATACTTTTTGATATACAAATGAATAGATGTCTAATATCCTTATAATCTATTAACAGTGATGGGCACGATCACGATTTTTCACGATCGCCGATCAATTTCGTCGATCTTTTTACTCAATCATTTTTTAACGATTGTGTAATTATTTTGATCGTCGATCGCGGATCTCGATCGTATTATTATATAAGCGTATGAATACCGGGCTGCTGCATGAACCACTAATGATCCACGCAGTACTCACCCATTCACGCCGTCATATCAATATATTTATATGTATATTGTTATTGTTATTATTGTTATTTTTATTTGGTGGAGTCCTTTCATCCCATCCAGGAACTTAGATGAAGTTTTCACTTATAACCATATATGGCTCTAATGTCCCTTCGAAGCCGCTCTCATGTTAAGGCATCCATGGTTTTAACGAGAGCCGATCATTTATTTATACACAATTATATAAGATCACTTCTAAATAATATTTTAAGACCCATTTTATAAAATTAATTAATGGTCCGGACGAGGGTCGAACCCGTGTCCTACTGCTTGTGTGTCTGACGCCTTAGCCACTGAGCCACACAGGCAGTTATGAGCCACACAGGCAGTTAATTATATATATATATATACCAATGTATCTTTTTTACTAATGTAATCGTAATATTTTACCGCGCGAGACATGCAAGATCAAACAATGCGTTTAATTACCTACTCTGTAATAGTCTCTACGCCAAAAATGAGTCAAACTGTCAATTTACCCGTGGGCGTATTATATAGGACTATAACTTTATTAATATTTTAGATCATTATAAGTTCTAAGATATACAATGTCTTGGATAAATTCGCTCTTTATTAAATCAAATATTTATTTTAATGACTTAATAATAATTAATAATAAAGTTGAAGCATATATGATATGTTGTTATCTACATTTAAGAAATATGTTAATAGACATATCCCAGATAAAAAGGTTTATATAACTACACCAGAACAAAGCGAAACTAATTCAGATAAATTCTATGTTATTGATGATAATGGACCATCCACTTCTAAATCAACGGTAGAAATATAAATACTTAATTATATAAATAGTAAAAATACTAATTTAGATATGCTAAATAATTATAATATTATAAAAATGTTATTCATAAAATACAATTCTATACTCCCGTTATCCACGCCGGTGGAAAGAATGTTTAGTATTGCTACCAATATAAATAAATCGAAACGCAATAAACTAAATGATACTAACTTTGAATTGTTTGTTCTATTGAAAGAAAATTCATTATATTAATATTATTTTATTATTAATTTGATCGTATTTCAACATTTTCATAAATAAAAGTTATTATTATATCCACTATTTTGTTATTTCTTGATATAAATATATATACATTATGTTGAAATTTTTTCACGATCGTCGATCATTTTACTCAATCATTTTCAAACGATCGTGATCGTGCCCATCACTGTCTATTAATAACATAGCAAATATACTACTCAAAATTATATACTTTATAGAATAAAATAGAGCATTACTATTTCATTAGATAGAAATCATAATGCCCAATGACCTTGACCTTGTCATCGTACTATATGCAAATAACACTCTTATTAAGAATAGAATATCGAAAATATGAACACATTTTATCAATTATAATATCACATTGTTGTGAAATATAAATAATTAATTATAATATTAATATATATATTCATATTATATTAAAGGCTTTTAATAATAGATCTGTTTTAAATCTATAATATAAATTGTATTAATTAAAGTAATGGAAATTGTATTTTATATACTAAAACCATTTAAAAGATAGATGGGTTAAATTAACCCGGTTAATATTAAAAAACTGTTATATATGAATAATATATTATAAATATTAATAATAATTATTATACAAATAACTATATCAATAATATCGATCTAGGCGTATGAATAAATTGTGCGAATGAATCAATATTAGATATGTATTTTATGCAGAAATACGATTCAAAATCATATTAAAGATAATATTTTTCGATAAGATAATATAAGTTAATATATTTTAAATAGATCGTAAATAAAACTGCCAATACATTTATGCATATATTTATTCGTTAATTTAGATTTAGCGTGTGACCTAAATAATGAGCCTTTGACACATATCTATATGGCCTGCATACTATAGCTGAGGAATATTGATACGGCTTATCAGCATTAGTGTTCGCATTATAGTCACAAACTATATTCTGAATACAGAACTTATCGTCTGTCAAGAGTATATGGAGATAGTGGTCATATGGGTTTAGTGAATCACCGAACAATGGATAATAACATATACGTGCATGAGGAATGAAGTAGAACCTACTATCTATTTATAAACAGTTATAACTGTTTATTAAACGTCGCAACTATTGATTAATAATTTAAAATTGTTTTAATGTTTCGTACTTTCATCCCATCCAGGAACTTAGATGAAGTTTTCACTTATAACCAAATGGATCTAATATCCCTTCAGAGCCGCTCTCGTATTAAGGCATCCATGGTTTTAACGAGAGCCGATCATTTATTTATACACGATTATATAATATCACTTCTAATGTAGAAGTTCTAAATATTATTGAAGACCTATTTTAATGATCCATATATAGATTGATGCCTTACTACCTGTGTTTATAAAGCCTTTGCCAACTGATCTACACGGGCAGTTTTTATACATGGACAATAATTAATATTAAAGTGAATTGTATGTATACACAATTACCAGAAAATAACATATATATATATATATATATATGTGAACATTTCTCTATAACTGTTAGTGATGATGTAAAGGTAACAATAAGGTGTTGAACATGAAAGTGTTGATACTAGAACTCATTAGCAATACTTTGCGGAGATTATATATGCCCTATAATCCAGCAATAATTCCAACGATATGGATAGAAATTGACCACGCTTTATTTATTGTTAGACGATACACAACTAGCATTAGGCTATCTCAATAGGCTAACGCTATATGCTATCTCAATAGGTTAACGCTATCTCAGTAAGAATACCCTCCAAAAAGAGTTGTAGTGGGTTTATATCAGTGTACACAGTTGGTATGCTGACATATGGTGGAACTTAGCACTATCTCATACGACTAGGTCATGACTATTACATAACTAAGATGACTAAAGCGCTTACACATAGTGGGGGGGCTTAGTAGTTTACGGCACTATCTCTAACGACTAGGTCATGACTATTACATAACTAAGATGACTAATGCGCTGACACATTGTGGGGCCTAGCAGTTTACGGCACTATCTCTAACGACTAGGTCATGACTATTACATAACTAAGATGACTAATGCGCTGACACATTGTGGGGCCTAGCAGTTTACGGCACTATCTCTAACGACTAGGTCATGACTATTACATAACTAAGATGACTAAAGCGCTGACACATAGTGGGGCTTAGCAGTTTACGGCACTATCTCTTACCACTAGGTCATGACTATTACATAACTAAGATGACTAAAGCGCTGACATATAGTGGGGCCTAGCGGTTTACGGCACTATCGCATACGACTAGGTCATGACTATTACATAACTAAGAGATGACTAACACGTTGGTACGTTGACACATAGTGGGGCCTAGCAGTTTACGGCACTTTTCCGCGGCCTCCGCATCCCCTCTCTCGGTGGAAGTCGTTCGGGCGGCACACGTTAGTTGTAACAGTAGTAGAAATCTGTACCGTATGTGTATGTGTTATATTAGATTATAGATATTAGTGTATACATACATATATTAATATATACATGTGAAGGTTAATATTTTATATATATATATATACCATATATGGTAAATATTATTCAATCACAAAAATATAATATATAAATTATAAAATAAAAAATTAAATATATATATATATATATATATATATATATAGATATTGTAATCATTAATTAATTATTATAATAATATGAATATATTATATTATTAAATATTATAATTTATTATTAGATTATTCTAGATATTTATAATTAATTAATGTTTACCTCTACTATATTATAAATACACATATAATATTATATATATAATAATAATTAATATATAATATTAATATCTATGTTATATCAAAATACTCTACTTATTATTTTTAATTATATCACCCTGATTATATTTAAAATAAGCTATACTTTAATCTGTTTATTATAAACATTATATATCTATCCTGTATTTCTATAATTTTATTATATTCAATATATAAACTAAATATTTTATATACATACTATATTAGCTATTATACAGTATAAAATACTATTATATTATTATTATTATAATAATTATTATATTAATTATAATAATTATAATAATTATAATAATTATTATCTCTATAAATTTATAAAATATTATTTAATAATTTATTATAATAATATTTTCTAATAAACATTTTCAAAAATGTATTGTATATATATATATATGTGTATGTATTTTATGAACAATTATTAGATGGTTATATATATATTATGAACACTAAAATAGTGAATAAAATGTGTATTTATAAATGTTAACAAAAATAATATTTTAAATATTTAAATAAATATTTATATCTGGATTTATATTTTTAAAACTTATACCCGCGTTTATATTTATTTATGGAGAAAAAAAAGTATATATGTTAATTGAGTCACAATTTTAAATTCCATCAAATATATATTATAATCGGTAAAATGATTCACATTTTACTAAAGTATTTAATAAATTATTTACGAAAATCTATTTTTGAAATATACAAATTTTAAATTTTTGTATTTCCTATACTAATAAACAGATCCAAACAGATAATTTTATTAATTTATAATATAATACATCACTGCCTGGTTTATCGGCTTTCAGTATACACACAAGTAATAATACAAACATATGTCATATTTGTTAATAATATGTAGCTATTACTAAACAATCATAAAGTTATTACAAACCTGTTATAAAATTCTATCGCCGGATACATATTTAATATTTTATTTGAACCTATCTAAATTACTGCTACAGATTCAAGTATACCTTCACGATTTAATTGTCATGATATATATTATATAATTAATACGAGTTATATTATATAACTGTACGATTTATTATATATTGAAGTCTCCCCCGTGTTACTGAACTGGGATTATATAAATAACATACGAGTTTACTCATTTCTTCACTAATATTAAATTCCAAAGTTCTAGTATTATTATAGTGATTATTTACGTTTTTTTAATAAATAAATTCAAAATATAATATTTTTAATAAATATAAATATCCAAGTAGAATATAATTTATAAATTACTATGGTAACCAACATTCTATAATTCATAATATTAGAATTCAATTACTTATTTATTATTTATCCTTTAATGTATATTAATTAAATAACCGATTAGGATATTGACCAAATTACAAGAGTTTTAAATATATTATTGATTATAACTTAAATCTATTCATTTTGACGCATGTATTACATATTCACACAATATACGGAACACTCTCACACACACATATTGCGGTGTATGGGGATCATGCAATATGGCTACCAATACTACAATTGACGACGTGCATAACACGTGTGCGTAAAACACATGTCGAGGGCATAGATCTCTTTCTATCTAGATATATGATCGATGCACAGAGCTAGAGAGAAATTTCTCTCTAGCTCTATGGATCGATGGAATCGATATAAAGAAATGAGGATGATGGTATTTCTTTATATATACAAATTACTCCTACTGACCAACCATGCCACCCATAATAATAAACCTGACTATCTTACTGAACTACTTACGAACTACAAGTCATCCCGACCACAACGAACAATACATAAATACAAACTAAATATACCAATAACTTTATCACTAAATAAAAAACAGGAATCTTCTTTTTCTATAATATCACCTAAACTATGGAACTCCCTACCTTACTCAATTAGATCTATAGTTTCTGACCACACCTTTAAAGTCAAATTGAAAACACATCTATTTAACCCTTTCGGCTTTATCAATTTATTAAAATATTACTCAGAGTACCAGCATATATTTCTTATAAATAAATATATCATATAAATTGTTAAAATACATATTATACATACAACGATAAAAAATGTTATATTACAAGTTATATTATTTGTAAATCATGTTTTATAAACTATCATAATTACATAATTTAAATAAGTAATTTTTTATTTATATTAAGTAATTCACTAATTAATTGAATAATTTATTATATTTTATATAACCTTTACCAAGTTTATATATTTTCTCTATATTTTCTAATAACACATATTTAATTAATTTACCATGCAGATATAATTAAAAATAATTTGAAAACAAAAATAAAAAATATTCAATATTCACCTAGTTATAATAATAAAAGCAAGAATTATTATTTGTAATTTAATTAATTATTTTAGAACAAATTATGTACATTTTAAACTATAAATACACATACAATATTAGATAATTTTATATTACAAGTTATATTATTTTTAAAGACAATTTTATTTTCTATTATAATATTGTAATTAAAATAATTAATTTTTTATTTAAACTAAATAATTAACTAATTAATTGAATAATTTAATCTATTTTATTTAACTTTTAACTAATTAAATATATTTTCTAATAACATATATTTAATTAATTTATCATACAAATATATTTTAAAAGAATTAGAAAACTAAAATAAAAAATATTCAATATTCACCTAGTTATAATAATAAAAGCAAGACTTATTATTTGTAATTTAATTAATTATTTTAGAACAAATTATGTACATTTTAAACTATAAATACACATACAATATTAGATAATTTTATATTACAAGTTATATTATTTTTAAAGACAATTTTATTTTCTATTGTAATATTGTAATTAAAATAATTAATTTTTTATTTAAACTAAATAATTAACTAATTAATTGAATAATTTAATCTATTTTATTTAACTTTTAACTAATTAAATATATTTTCTAATAACATATATTTAATTAATTTATCATACAAATATATTTTAAAAGAATTAGAAAACTAAAATATAAAATATTCACCTAGTTATAATAATAAAAGCAAGACTTATCATTTGTAATTTAATTAATTATTTTAGAACAAATTATGTACATTTTAAACTATAAATACACATACAATATTAGATAATTTTATATTACAAGTTATATTATTTTTAAAGACAATTTTATTTTCTATTATAATATTGTAATTAAAATAATTAATTTTTTATTTAAACTAAATAATTAACTAATTAATTGAATAATTTAATCTATTTTATTTAACTTTTAACTAATTAAATATATTTTCTAATAACATATATTTAATTAATTTATCATACAAATATATTTTAAAAGAATTAGAAAACTAAAATATAAAATATTCAATATTCACCTAGTTATAATAATAAAAGCAAGACTTATCATTTGTAATTTAATTAATTATTTTAGAACAAATTATGTACATTTTAAACTATAAATACACATACAATATTAGATAATTTTATATTACAAGTTATATTATTTTTAAAGACAATTTTATTTTCTATTATAATATTGTAATTAAAATAATTAATTTTTTATTTAAACTAAATAATTAACTAATTAATTGAATAATTTAATCTATTTTATTTAACTTTTAACTAATTAAACATATTTTCTAATAACATTTATTTAATTAATTTATCATACAAATATATTTTAAAAGAATTAGAAAACTAAAATAAAAAATATTCAATATTCACCTAGTTATAATAATAAAAGCAAGACTTATTTTTGTAATTTAATTAATTATTTTAGAACAAATTATGTACATTTTAAACTATAAATACACATACAATATTAGATAATTTTATATTACAAGTTATATTATTTTTAAAGCCAATTTTATTTTCTATTATAATATTGTAATTAAAATAATTGATTTTTTATTTAAACTAAATAATTAACTAATTAATTGAATAATTTTATCTATTTTATTTAACTTTTAACTAATTAAATATATTTTCTAATAACATATATTTAATTAATTTACCATACAAATATATTTTAAAAGAATTAGAATACAAAAATTAAAAATATTCAATATTCACCTAGTTATAATAATAAAAGCAAAACTTATTATTTGTAATTTAATCAATAATTTTAGAACAATGTAATTAAATAAAAAAATGTTATTTATATTAAATAATTAACTGAATAATGTAATCTATTTATTTAACCGTAACTAATGTTATAATTTCTAATAACATATATTTAATTAATTTGATACTAACTAATTATATAAAAATGTGTATTTATTATAAACATTAAATATATATATATATGTATATACGTATATATATATAACATATAATATATATGGGACGGAATACATCCTCGTCCACGATCCCGAGTACTCCTGGTAGACGACGTATCACTCTATATGAACATTATTATAAATTAGATATATTTATAGCGATTAAAACTAAATACTGCAATACAAATTATATTGTTGTATAACATAATGTTTTTAATACAGGCAAGGTTTTGAATAATATTTAAATATAAATTTTAATGTTACTGTAAGTTTTCGATTTAAAGATAATAAAATAAGTAATTTTATATCGTATAATTTAATAATACGTTAACATAATAAATATACAACTAACATCAACATCTATAGATGGATAATCTTCACTTCCTCGTCTTTTCCCCATAGTACCTATGGTAAACGGAATACCTCCTCGTCCACGATCCTGAGTATACTCCTGGTAGACGACGTAGCACTCTATATGAACATTATTATAAATTAGATATATTTATAGCGATTAAAACTAAATACTGCAATACAAATTATATTGTTGTATAACATAATGTTTTTAATACAGGCAAGGTTTTGAATAATATTTAAATATAAATGTTAATGTTACTGTAAGTTTTCGATTTAAAGATAATAAAATAAGTAATTTTATATCGTATAATTTAATAATACGTTAACATAATAAATATACAACTAACATAAACATCTATAGATGGATAATCTTCACTTCCTCATCTTTTCCCCATAGTACCTATGGTAGACGGAATACCTCCTCGTCCACGATCCCGAGTACTCCTGGTAGACGACGTAGCACTCTATATGAACATTATTATAAATTAGATATATTTATAGCGATTACAACTAAATACTGCAATACAAATTATATTGTTGTATAACATAATGTTTTTAATACAGGCAAGGTTTTGAATAATATTTAAATATAAATGTTAATGTTACTGTAAGTTTTCGATTTAAAGATAATAAAATAAGTAATTTTATATCGTATAATTTAATAATACGTTAACATAATAAATATACAACTAACATAAACATCTATAGATGGATAATCTTCACTTCCTCGTCTTTTCCCCATAGTACCTATGGTAGACGGAATACCTCCTCGTCCACGATCCAGAGTACTCCTGGTAGACTACGTAGCACTCTATATGAAAATTATTATAAATTAGATATATTTATAGCGATTAAAACTAAATACTGCAATACAAATTATATTGTTGTATAACATAATGTTTTTAATACAGGCAAGGTTTTGAATAATATTTAAATATAAATTTTAATGTTACTGTAAGTTTTCGATTTAAAGATAATAAAATAAGTAATTTTATATCGTATAATTTAATAATACGTTAACATAATATATATACAACTAACATAAACATCTATAGATGGATAATCTTCACTTCCTCGTCTTTTCCCCATAGTACCTATGGTAAACGGAATACCTCCTCATCCACGATCCTGAGTACTCCTGGTAGACGACGTAGCACTCTATATGAACATTATTATAAATTAGATATATTTATAGCGATTACAACTAAATACTGCAATACAAATTATATTGTTGTATAACATAATGTTTTTAATACAGGCAAGGTTTTGAATAATATTTAAATATAAATGTTAATGTTACTGTAAGTTTTCGATTTAAAGATAATAAAATAAGTAATTTTATATCGTATAATTTAATAATACGTTAACATAATAAATATACAACTAACATAAACATCTATAGATGGATAATCTTCACTTCCTCGTCTTTTCCCCATAGTACCTATGGTAGACGGAATACCTCCTCGTCCACGATCCCGAGTACTCCTGGTAGACGACGTAGCACTCTATATGAACATTATTATAAATTAGATATATTTATAGCGATTAAAACTAAATACTGCAATACAAATTATATTGTTGCATAACATAATGTTTTTAATACAGGCAAGGTTTGGAATAATATTTAAATATAAATTAAAATGGTACCGTAATTTTACGATTAAAAAAAATTAAAAGGAATGGCTGGTATATTTAGAATTTGTCATGTATATATTATTAAATTTTATATAAATGTTACGAAACTTAAATTTAATATTTTACATTATTATGAATATTAATTATAAATTTAATTATATATATATATATATATAAAATACAAACATCATCAGAATCATTTTCAGACAAGTCCCATACCTAAACGAAATATTACAAAATTACAAAAACTAATTAAACTTTGATGAACCATTAAAATATAATAAAATGTATATGTTGGATTAGATTATATATGTTATTATAGTACTAAACGTAATACATTATATATATATATATATATATATATATATATTATGAATATAGCTATATATTTAGTAACATATATATATCAATATGTATATATAATAAAAAAACATATTTAATGTATCATATTCAGAAAAATCTGATATTAAATAAAAAATTTAATTATATGAAAAAAATAATCGTATAAATAAAAATGATTTCTATTATTTTAAATATAATTGAATATTTATAAATGGATAAATATAAAGCAACATTTAAAATAGCTAATTTATAATAATGTATATTATGAATGTAATTAATTTATTTATAATACGTATTTTTTTATAATATAACTTGTTTAGCTAATATAAACTATATTAATAAAATATGATAACATTTAAATTGAAATATAGAATAACTTAAATATTTATATATATATATATTATGAATATAGCTATATATTTAGTAACATATATATATAATTAATATATAATAAAAAAACATATTTAATGTATCATATTCAGATAAATCTGATATTCAATAAAAAATGTAATCATATGAAAAAAATAATCATATAAATAAAAATGATTTATATTATGATTGAATATGTATAAATGCATACATATAAAGCAACATTTAAAATAGCCAATATATAATAATGTATATTATGAATGTAATGTAATGGAAATGATTTATAAAAAGTATTTTTTTTATAATATAACTTGTTTAGCTAATATAAACTATATTAATAAAATATGATAAAATTCAAATTGAATTATAGAATAAATTGAATATTTATAATGCCGTTAATTTAATCAAAGTTAATGAATATTATACATAAATAATTATGATATTAAATAAATATATTTTAAAAATATATTAAATAAAATATACATTACCCATTTACTTAAAATATATATATATATACATATATATTTAATAAATATAAATAAAGACTATAATAAATTATTAATAATTTTAATTTTTTTTTGAAATATATGATATATATTTACTAAATTTGAAATAAATTATATAATGTAGTTAACAAATAAAAATTATATAAATATATATTTAATATACAATTTAATATCAAATGTTATTCATAGTATTTATAGAATAATATATATATATATATAATTGTTTATAAATTATACAGTATAATATATAATTTGACATATTAAATTGTATAATTAATTTATTATAACCTAATAAATACGATAATAACTAACACATATAGGATTATCTCCAGACGATGCACCGGAGTCATCTGATGGTAAATCATCAAATATTCGTATCACTTCTTCATCAGTTAAAGGCATTTTAAACAACAAATATGAATTTTATAATATAAAATTAAAATGTCAGATAGCGTTTTTCCAAACAAACACTGTTTACAATTCCAATGGAACTACTTAAAATGTGAATGGTAGATATTACTACACCTAAATGTGGATTTTTTCATAGCAAATTTTATCAAAATCGGTTCATAATTCACAAAGTATGATAAAATAGTTAAGAAATAAGTTTAAAATATATTTATAATTATTTGGAACTTTAAATACGAATTTATAGTCATTAGTATTTAATTACTATTTTTTAATTAAGAACTATTTTTTTAAGGTGTAAAATGTATCACAGTATCATAATACATTCATAAATAAATAAACTCAATTTTGAATTATAATTCGTAATATTTAACAAATTTATGAGGGTTTAAATAAGTTATACCTTTGAAAATAATTAAATAAATACTTATATTATTTATTTTATTATTTATTTCACTATAAGTATACTTTTTGTAAAAATAAAGATATAAACATAGCAAAATTAAAAAATTATATAAAAATTCAATAATTTATAAAAAATATTAGTTATTTATATTTTATATAAACACAAAGTAGATATATTTAAAATGTAATTTAAATTGTCTATGTACAATCGTCGCGATTCGCGATGACATATATTTCTGATCGCGACGACCGCGATGATGAAAGCCGAAACGGTTAATTTCTCCAATCAGCGATACCCCTCTTATCTAAGTTACTATAAAGAAAACTTTATATTGATATATAATCCAATGTTTTATTTATTATTTTACTTTTCCTGTTATTTCTTGTTTTTTTTTGTATCGTGTCGTTTTGTTATCACATTTATATATTTTGTTTATATATGTTATATAATTATATGTTTATATATAATTATATCTTTCTTTATATATAAACAGTAATTCAATAAACTGTTGATCTATCTATCTATCTATCTATAGATCGATGGATAATAGTTTATTGAATAGATTCAAACATATGTGTAACAATAAATAATAATAACAGAAATATAAAAATAATAATACAAAATATAAATAAGTTGTGATTTACACATGCCGATATATATATACATAAAATATTAATAATTTAATTCTAAATATGAATAATAACTTATTTTTCAAAATATTCGATCCTACTATTAATATTTGATATTAATAATATTTAATAATTATTATTATTAAAATATTATATTGTGGGTTTTATTTTTTAATATTTGAATAATAGCATGTTTTAATTCATTGTAAATTCTTTATTAATTCAATGAAAATGTAATCAAATGTATAATATTGTAGATAAATATAATATTTATAAAAATGAATAGTATAATCTTTTTGGCATATATATTATGACGCTGATAAACATTGTTGTTGTTGTTGTTTTTGTTGTTCAGTCGATACACTATTAATAATACTAATTATTACGCCATAATGGGTTATAGTTTTAACTAACCTGTCCATGACATATCTCTGCTACACACATCGGCATCAGACACACAATAGCGAAGACAATAGCGAAGACAATAGCGAAGACAATAGCGTAGACAATAGCGGAGACAATAGACGAGACAATAGCGTAGACAATACGAACTCCCCGTTACGTAACGGCCTATTGTTCATGGCTATTGTTCTAACAGTGCCGGCTGTTGCGCGTTGACCTAATCGTACACGATCAATACAGGAAGCCAACTGTGGAGCCTCTACCACGAGGGGGGGCTTATTAGTGGTGACAGCGTAGTGTTTTGGCTAGTTTGCGATGCTTATACATATATATACACACACCATGTATTTAACATATATAATAGGTAGACATACATCTAGATAATATACAGTTATTTAATAATATATAGTTATACACATCTATATATATATATATATATGTCTATTTTTATAATATTGCGATCTCGAAAACTCTCTACTAAATAGCATTCAAAGATACTGAATGATTGATGAGTTAGATTACTGATTAATGTCACGTGATAAGTAAGAGTATTACATAACGCTACGATGATTAAACGTCTGCATTATTCAGTGGAGCGTTTACTTTCGAGTGACAAGCACGTTCCAGAGAAGAGGTAGGAGAAGAGGCAGGTGAGAGGTCGGTGAGAGGTCGGTGATGAGGTATTTAATTAAGACAATACATAATTAATCACGACATTAAGCACAGGTGTACTAGGCGGTAGTTGGCGTGCGCGCATTCAAGCGTGACTCTGAATCATCGTTGTAAAGAAAGTGGATAATCAATTGCATGTAGTGTATGGCCATTTACGATAGAGGCGCTGCAATCGCAACCCACTACTAAATAGATACTAAATTTTAAATTAATATTATTTATTTATACATATATATTGATAATTACTACCAATTTTAATGTATTATCTATAGTATATAGATTCTATACTATAAATAAAATTATATATTTAAAATACATCATATCAACATTCCTCCTAATTTTGTGTATTTAAATTGAATATATCATACTATTTTTATTGATATTTATAATCTAAATACATTGATATAGATAGAATTCACTTTAATCTATTTCGCCGAAAAGCCTACTGTTTTAATATTTTACATATATAATATGATTAATATCCAATCAAAGTCACTGATGCCATTTTATTAATTTATCGATAAAAGTTCCATTCGCGTATCTATCTTTTACATGCATTGTGTGCGTCAATTTCTTATCCACTTTCTTTATATCGATGCTCTGAATATACATGCGTTATGTCTACATATATTGGCAAAATTTCGCTCGAAAAAACTGTATTTGCGTATAATATATTATTATTCTTACCAGGTATGGCATCAGAATGATGGTTTTTATGTGAACATAACTCGTCGAGTATCTCCCGAGATATATATTCGAACGCATTCGAATAGAATTTTAAATAATCGAATTTAGTCAGAACATAATTCTAAATTTCAAGATAATATATAGTATACAAGTTAAAGTAAGACTTACGAATGCATGTTTACCGGTTCAATGATGACATTCAACGGGGTCAAAGTGCAACGCATTAACCACACACACACACACACACACACACACGTGATCGTATCAATGCAGCGTAACCTTATAAAGCTTTGAAGTTAAGGGGAAGCACTACGTTCGCGGGCTTACATGTAAATAGATACGAAAATGACTAGTTTTAAAAACTCTCCAATTTGAAATATTTTAAATATTTTTACATAATGTTTTCGCATTTGTAATAAAAATACTAACTTCTATAATATGATTGTATTTTTTTTAGTATATATATTTGTTTTATAATAGGAGTATTCAAAAAAAAAATGAAGAAAAACAGAAATAAAATTTGTATTATTAGATTATATTTTTTTGAGTCAATAGTATTATGCATTTGAATGTTTTCTAAATATTCAGAAAATTATAGCAATTTTTATAGAATAGAAAAAAAATTCCGGACATTTAGGTAAAGCAACATTCATAAAATAAATATTCTGAGAAAACAGCTATAAAAGTTTAGTGAAATATTGTCATGCAATTATAAGAATCATATATGATTCTTATAATGTAAATTTACATACACTTTAAACACACATATACATTATAAATATCATTTATACTCATAAATATGGCGAATTTAAGTATAATCTTTTCATGAAATGATAGATAAATAATTATATATCTTGTTTTCAATATAATATATTTTTGCTTCCCATTAAATATACGCTTATAGTTGTTATTTTTGTAGCAGGAATTTGTTAATGTGGACAAGTAGACAGTCGATATATTACTTAGATACAATGTGGTGTCCTAAAAGATAGGATAAAAGGACTCATATAAAATAAAAATAATAAATAAAAAATATATATAGGAGCATAATATATATATATATATAATTGCCTATTAGGTCAACGGAATAAAGCATCACAGTTACCACATACTTATACAGTATACAGTTGGATGCGATTTCACTCAATGACCGGACCAATACAATATATTATAATATAATATTTAGTAGTGATATATAATTGTTTGTACAAATCATTATAAAGTGGCTTACGTTTTTTAAGGTATATTAGAGCCATTAGGTTATGCGAAACAACTTTATCTAAGTTCTTGGATAGGATGAAAAGACTACAACAAAATAAATAAACAATATTTGTATATAGAATATATACTATATAGTACCATCATATATGTCCGTCAATTTTACGTAATAGATCCCTTTATGTATATAGAGAGAAAGTGGGTCAGAATTTACTGGTCATTTAAATATTATACATCAATATATATATATATATATATATATATATATATATATATATATATATATATATATATATATATATGTGTGTGTGTGTGTATGTATTTAAATTAATTAAACATTATTATTAAATAGGAATAGTAGAAGTAACAAATGTGTTCTAATCATTATTTACCATGGTGATGAAAACATATATAGGTCAACTACTTTCTATACATATATTTATATAAATAATTATTAAACATGCAATGCCTATAATACTAACAGTTAAATATGTGTCCATTAGCAGCCTATATACACTACATTAATATATGTACGCAATTCGATAACTATCTGTAATTGATAAACAATACCTTCCTTACACTAACTATTTCAAATCTAAATGTTATATGCAAATATATCTATAGATACATTGAAATATATACAGCAAACCTAAATTCGTTTCGGTGATAGTACTTACTCTTCACTAAATATACATACATACATAGATTACGTATATACTTATTTTTGACGCACGCGATTTATATATACATATATATAGGAACTACCTCGTACTCTTATTCTGAGGGACCTAATAAAGGTAAATTATCCATACTTTTTTGTAAGGGATATCATAAGTAAAATAAATATAAATATATTGAATTTTTTAACATATACACATAATTTCCATTTACAATATAGATATCTTCTTTTATTAGAATATGTTGTTTAATAAAAGAGTAAACAAATGTCATTAATCGGTTAATTGCCTAACTCACTAGTGTTTCACGAAGAGCGTCTGATATGTGACAATAATTTGTTTATTAGAACTGTCATTCTAATATTTAATATATAATTAGACAACATGTAAACTGCGTATTTCACTATTAAACCCTTTAATAAAAACATATCCCTTAATATATATATCAGATATAATACATGTATTATATCCATATTCATATATCCAATATAAATATATTCTTTAATTAATTGTTAATCATCATTAATCAGCGAAAAAAATATTATATTCGACAATCCTATTAATTAATCGATAATGCAAATGTTATTGTTTATTGATTTATTTAAATGAAGTGTATCTTAATACTTCTAATTCTCTATAATTTGCATATGTAAAATATTGATATACACTCACAAAAATAAGCTAGTCATTAGACGCCGAAAGCTAGTCATTAATTTTTGGTCTAAAACGACTCGGTTACAATTATACATTTATCAAACCTAGTCATCAATGAATCGGTTATTTATTTGATAATTGAAAGCGAGTCATCCAATGACTCGGTTATTTATTTGATAATTGAAAGCTAGTCATCCAATGACTCGGTTATTTATTTGATAATTGAAAGCGAGTCATCCAATGACTCGGTTATTTATTTGATAATTGAAAGCTAGTCATGCATATTAAATATTTTTATTTATTGAAATTTAGTTATTAAAATATATCCACTTAATGAATTGTTGAATTTTAATTTATCAGCACACCGTTACTTAAATATCACTTTGTAGTTCAAATTTTGCTTATTATCTAAGTAACATCAGAGTAACATTTAAATCATAAAGTAACATTTAAGTAACATTAATACCACTACTGTTGCATGAATGTTACTTAAATGATACTTAAAAGATTTTTATACTAGATTGCAAACTAGATTTTCATACTCGATTCGATTTGTCGTACTCGCTTGTCGAAATTGATTATAAAATTAGATTGTCGTATCATACTTGATTTTGAAACGAGTTTATCTGATTAGATTGTCGAACACGTGTGTGACTCTAGATTTTTTTACTTGATTGAAAACTATATTTTCATACTCGATTCGATTTGTCGTACTCGCTTGTCGAAATTGATTGTAAAATTAGATTGTCGTATCATACTTGATTTTGAAACTAGTTTATCTGATTAGATTGTCGAATACGTGTGTCACTTTACATTTTTATACTTGATTAGATTTTCATATTTGATTGCAAACTAGATTTTCATATTCGATTAGATTTGACGTACTCGATTGTCGAAATTGATTGTAAAATTAGATTGTGGTATCATACTTAATTTTGAAACTATTTTATCTGATTATATTGTCGAACACGTGTGTGACTCTAGATTTGTATACTTGATTTGATTTATCGAACTTAATTGTAAAATTTACATAGTTAATATATAATATATATATGTTATCAATAACTCCTATAATCTTAGACCCACACACTTGATGACAAAATATAAATTTTAAAATTGAATCACACTTATATTTTCATATACTTCATTGATTTATATTTTTAAATGAATATAAATATATATATATAATTAATATTACTTTAGAATTATTGTGATTAAATAATTATACAATATATCGTATAAATTCAATAATATCAATAATTCAATAATATCCTATAGACTTTTGTAATATTGTTATATTATTTTTTTAATATTATTAAAATCATTTATATTTTATAATTTATTATCATAAGCATAATCATATATGATAATCATTATAATGTTATTTGTAAATAATTTATATAAATTTATGATAATTATTTATTTAAAAAAGTTTATAAATAATATATTTAATATATACAAACCTAATTGATATTATCATGAAATCCTATAACCTCAGATCCGCAAACAAAATAGTTAAAAATATATTGTTAATTATAATTAGATAATTAATAATAATTAAAAATAATAATTAATAATAATTAATTAATAATTATTAATCATAATTATTAAATAATTAATTCTTATAATATATCTTAATAAATAATAAATAAAAAATTATTATTTATTTAATATTTTTATTTATATTATAATTATTAACTAATTATGTATTGTTAATTATTATTATGTATGTAATAATTAAATAATTACAATTTAATTATGTAATATTTAATATTTAATAACTAATAAACTATTATAAAATAGTGAACAATATATTGTTAATTACAATTAAATAAATAATAATAATTAATAATTAACAATAAATAATAATAATATATTAATAATTATTATTTATTTAATAATATTTATTTATTAAATAATTATTATTTATTTAATATTATAAATAATTAATTCTTATATCTTAAATAAATAATAATAATTAACTATAAATAATAATATATTAATAATTATTATTTACTTAGGTTAATAATAATTATTTACCTACTAATATTTATTTATTAATAATTATTAAAATAGTTAACAATATATTGTTAATTATAATTAAATAATAATAATTAAATAATTAAAATAAATAATAATATATTAATAATTATTATTTATTTAATAATATTTATTTATTAAATAATTATTATTTATTTAATATCATAAATAATTAATTAATTAAATAATAATTAATTAAATACAAATAATAAAGAATGTATATAATTTATTATATTATTAAATTATTATAAATTATATAATAAGCATGCAATAGATGACTAGGTTACATAAAATCAAATATTACAATATTTTAGCCTAGTCATGTGTGTATGAAATGTAACCGAGTTATTAATAATAATTATCATATTTAAACCGAGTCATCCATTACTAGCTTGCCGTATATTGCTATGTAAGCTAGTCATCAAATACAAAATTTTATTATACCATAAAATATACATAAAATATATACAACATTACATATTTGAGGCTAGCTTATAGATATTTTTTCTCATAAAGCTAGTCATCCTCTTTGATGACTAGCTTTCGGCTTATAATGACCAGCTTACTTTTGTGAGTGTAGGATTAAAATATATCGAGATATCACAACCGGCGAAGTTTGATTACTACGCGAAATAGTGGTACTTTCCCCTATCCCCTTATACTCTCGCTTTAGTTTTACTTTTCCTACTATTTCCCCATCTGATATATCGGAGTATGCCTACGTGAATTAATATTGACAACATTAAACTATCACTAATAACGACTACGAGTTTATCAGTAGTACTACAGTTATCCATAGTTTACGGTATATTGTTTTTGTTATTGTTATTGTTTTGGTGATGTATTTTTTATCCATAAACTAATAATCCAGTAATTTAACTTAATTTTAACTTATGACCATATATGGCTCTAATGTCCCATCGAAGCCGTTCTCATGTTAAGGCATCTGTGGTTTTAACGATAGCCGATCATTTATTAAACATAATTATATAAGATCAAATGTACGAGTTAAAGGTTTAATTGATTGTTCAATTATTATGGTGATTACATTTACTGAACAATATGTGTTATCGTTTATATATTTGTAATGTATAACTTTTACTTTTGCATTCGAACTGACCAGACGTGTTTTAATTCATACAAATGTAGCATAACAATTTCTATTCATACACAGTTATTTGATTTCTATAGAATTTATCAATAATATTCTGCACATTATATGTAAATCCTATACACTACACATATTGTGCTTCGTATAGTGTACACTGTGTATAGTGTGCACTATACAAGATCGTACACTACGTTCTACGTTCCTGGAGATATCCCCTAGGACTTCATGCACGGGTAACTGGACTACCCTTTTTCACTGAGGTTATGTAACTACTCACGTGTTCTATTCGCTGCCCTCATTGTCATTAATCTTTCGAGGTACTGGTCCTGTACTGAAGAATCGGTCGCCTATCCGTAGAATCTACCCGCACGAAGAGTTTCCACCATACCGGAGAATCTATCATATACGTGGAGTCGACTTCATTGCACTGCTTACTATATTATTATATAATACCATATATATTACGTTACTCGAGGTCATCTATTAGCTAGCAAGTGTATATATAATGGAAGGTGTATGTCATTATTTCAATGAACCTGCTTCTAGGTCTGACCTACCATGTAGCTCGTGTAAATCATTCTACCACCATGTATGCCTCTTCCCAGCATCAATTATATCCAAATCATGGACTCATATCAATGGTCCCCCTCCATCATATGCCCTTGCCATTTTTTCTTCCCCTAATTTCACATTTACATGTCCCTCTTGCCTCCTAAACACATCATCAAATACATCTACTATATTCTCCTCTCCTCTAGTTACCCCTACTCCTATACCTCGTAATAATCCCCCCTTCCGACTTCCTATACCTGCCCAATTACGAATTCCCAAACTTATGGAACTTAAAACTTTCCCCCATCCTTCATAACCGCTAATATCCCATCACCTTTCCCTTATCATAAATCGTATGTATCTGCTATTATATCATTTTCCTCTCCTACCCCTATTAAATCTCCTATCGTCCACCATGTACCTCCTAATTCTACCACACCATATACTCTTCCCATACCTCGTAAACTTCAACTAAATAATATTATTCGTAACAATTCACTTGTCATTGAACATTTAAAGCCCTCTGATATGAATACTGAATTCATTTCATCAATCATTATACATATGCTACTGCCTAAAATATGTATTTCTATAGTCAAATTTAAACACAACAATGCAATCATCCAGTTCTCTAGTAAATCATTTTGTGACATGTTTTTCAGTAGATTTAGATCTACTAAAGTTAATCTCCGATTCTCACACCTATATATACGAAATTTGCTACCTTATAAAACCCGTCTATTAGGTAAAATCCTTTATCATGCATATATATATATTAAAACTAACCCCTAGACATACTAAACCTATATTTAATACATATACAAAGTCATTTTAATTACGACTTATATATAATTATATTGACTGGTCTCTTCCACCAATTACCATACCTCCAACTCTCCTTATTCACTGGGAATCTTCCTACCTTAAATTTAAATCTTCCGTTCCCTCATTTAGTAATCTCTCCATTAATACTAATTCAGACCCCACACCTGATAATCCTTCTGAAAATTCCAACTCCCCTTATATTCCTGTAATATCAACTACATCTATTGATTTAAATAATTCCACCATCACAAGTGTCCCAGTTGTTGATTCACTAAAATCTAATCATATATCTACACCCTCTCTAACTAAATCTGCATGACTATCTGAACACATTGCCCTAATAAATATGCGTTCTCTTCGTTCCAATACCTCACTCTTATTACCATTCCTTAAAAAGTCCAATTTTAGTATTATTGCTTTAACGGAAACATGGATCTCTCAAGATGATTCCGACATATTTGCCCTATTTCACAATTTTGGTTATACATTATTCTTATCGCCACGATTATCAGGTCATGGTGGTGGGGTTGGCTTCCTCGTAAAAACTTCTCTACCTTTACCATGTATATCCATATCCCATAACTTCTCCTACTCTGACTGCTTAACCATATCATTCACCCAAAAACACAAACCTATATCCATTACTGTCATTTATAGACCGCCAAAACCAGAATTCGCTTCCTTTCTAAGTGAGTTTAAGGATCTTGCTACTGATCTCATAAGTTCACCCACATACAACCCTATTATACTTGGTGATTTCAACTATCATTTTAATGCTACCTCAAATCCACATATTATGTTCACTAATTTAACAAATTCATTTCCCTATGACAACATGTCAATTTCCCAACTCATATAAATGGCAATATTATTGATCTTGTATTCTCCAGTTCTCTCTATTCTGAACTCATGGTGAGTAATATTTCTAGGCTTGATCTACTTTCCGATCACTTCCTTATCTCATTCAAAACTAACTTTACTATCTCTTAATCAGAAAACACGTATTACATACAGACCCATTAAGAATATTAATTCCATGATATTCTTAGCTGACTTACATTCTGCTTTAGGTGACTACTGTTATTCTCCAGTTGTATTAAATTCCATACTATCCCATCTTATCGATAAACATGCGCCTTCAAAAACTATATCAGTAACTCTACATCCTGATACCCCATGGTTTATTTCCCACCTCATGTCCTTGAAACGATCACTTCGTAAATCTAAAAGAATATACATATCCTTGAGATCTTCATCTTCAAGAGCTTCATTCATTGAGCAACGTAAGATCTACAAGTTAGCAATTTCCTATGCCAATCTAGCTATTATACTCAGGTTATATATGATCTTGCTTCTGATAACCGACGACTTTTCAGACTAGCTAATAAGTTGTTATCTCCCCCAAAACCAGCATTACTACCATCTATAATTAACATTTCTCCATTACAATTAAGCTGTCTTTTCTCCAAAACATTTTCTAATAAGATTGACTCCATCATAATAAAGATCAATAACCATACCCTTACTGCCAATTATCCTTTAATCATAGTTACCCCACCTATATCTGTTTGCTTAAGTTTTTTTGTCCGCCACATATATCTCTCATATCTAAACTACTAAATGTATCCTCTTCGATATCTCCCTCCGATCCTGTTCCAATATTTATTTTTAAACTTTACTCCGATTATCGATGTCCAACTATCTGTAACATCATCTCATATTCCCTAAATTCCGGTACTGTCCCTTCAATTTTTAAACAAGCAATAATCACTCACATTCTTAGAAAACCTTCACTCGATCTTGATTCAATTCTCAATTATCGCCCAATTTCTCAGCTACCTTTGGTGAGTAAAATGTTGGAAAGAGTTGTCTCTCGTCAACTAATCTCCATATTCCTCAACAAAGTGGTTTTCTCCGAGGACACTCCACAGAAATAGCACTACTAAACGTAATTGATGTAATCACTTCTACCCTTAATACTAAAAACTGCTGTCAACTAGTAATGCTGGACATATCCAGTGCTTTCGATACGCTTGATCACAAAATGCTACTGTCCCGTCTACACCTGCTTGGAGTTAGAGACCTTGCCCTCTCATGGTTTACTTCATATCTATTTGACCGTAGTAGCAGTGTAAAAATATATAATTCATTGTATTCCCCTTCTCCTATGAAATATGGTGTTCCCCAGGGATCAGTACTCGGTCCTTCACTTTTCTCAATTTATTTATACCCATTACCATCCATAATATCTAAATATCCAAATATATATTACCATCTTTATGCAGATGACATACAACTATATATGTTTCTTCCAACTAATTCATCACCAGGTCTCAATAATCAACTCTCTAATTGTGCTAATGACATTAAAGAATGGCTTATTTCTAATAATCTTCTTCTTAATACCTCCAAAACTACATTGTTGAATCTTTCTCCATCACCAACTTACTTCCCTCCTTTTCTTATTGATAATATTGTAATATCTCCTTCTCCTACTGCATCTAACTTAGGTGTACTTTTTGATTCTACACTTTCCTTCATTCCTCATATTACTGCCATCACTAAATCTGCAAATTATCATCTATTTAGAATTAGAAAAATACGAAAATAAATTACTGTATCTCTTACTAAAACTCTAGTTAATTCCTTTGTACTCTCACGTATAGATTACTGTTCCTCAATTCTTATAAATCTTCTATTATCATCTATCTCTCCCTTAAATCGAGTTATTCGTTCATCAATCCGTACAACATATAACCTATATATTCGAGATCATTCCTCTACTTTCTCTTACCAACACTTACCTCCATGGTTCACATTTAACAAACGCTCTGCTTATCGCATATTATCTATTGTTAATTCCTCAATATACTCTTCAAATTGCCCTTCATATATTTCTGCTTCTCTTGTAAAAAGAGCTCCCCTTCCATCACTTAGAAACCATGCATCTCACCTTCTATCTACCCCTATTCTACGTCCCTCAAAAATGAATATTCGGGCACTGAGTTATATTGGTCCTAAGCTATGGAATTCACTCACGCCCTATATTAGATCCATAAAATCATATAAAACATTCATGAAATATATACAACAATTGATCGCAGGTGGGACATGAAATACTAATATTGTTTGTCATTATTATTTAATTAATTAATTTCCGTACGGTTTATTCTATTTTATTTTATTATTATAAACGTTATTTATTGTTTACCTACTTTTATTATTTTTATTCTATTTTATACACTTTTGAGAAATCATTTATGATTTATTTAAGTGTCTAAATAAATATTCAATCAATATTAAGTTATGTTTATATAGTGTATAATATACACACAGTGTATTTTTATTTATTGTTTATTTATACCGTGAATAATTCACATTGTGTGTCAATATAAGTGTCTAAATAAACATTCAATCAATCAATCAATAACTCCATGCATCTGCAGATGTTATATACTGAAGTTCCGTTATGTCCTATTCCTATATATATTTAAATACTATAAGAACACATTTAATTGTATACAATTATAATGCAACCTTACATAATATTAATACTATATGTGTATGCATAAAATGTATACATTTTAATATTTGAAAATAGATGGTTACAACCGGTAACATAATATATTAATTCACAATATCACATTTCAATATATAATGTTGATTAAATTATTAAATTATATATATATATATATATATATAAATAGTATTTTATATATATACATTATAAATATACATTATATAATACAATATACAATATACAATTATACAATATATGTGAATATGCATACATATTATAGAGCGATAATATAACGTAATTGCCGCCTAATAGGCAGTATCTTTAACAATTGATTCGTTCGCTGTGATATTGTCGTCTGATCCTCTTGGCTTTTGCGTGTTGGTCGCTTACTTCGGTTACGTAATTCACCGGAAACCAGCCTTGACCACCGTCCGAACACCTCTCGCCCTCGTACCACCCTAGCGAGTTGATACTGAATTAGAAATAAGTGTACAATATCAACCTATAATATTAGACAAACCAGTTTAATGATACTTATGCACTGGTTGTCTAGTCTAACTTTAAAGGTTGAATGAAGTAATGTATGGACAACCAACTATCAGGTGTCACATAATATTTTATAAGTAAACACAATCCTTTTCTAAATAAATCAATTAGACCTTTTTATAATAAAATCCGTATTCTGTAACTATGAACCTACTTTCTATCTAAATATCCAATTGGAATACCAGATAATGTAGTAAGTATAGTTTTAAAACCTCAGCTTATTAATTCAACTAATAATATGATTATTATTATTATTATATTATGTTTACTATTATTATGAGTGGTATTCAACTGACCATCTTCACATTTCCTAAATATGGTGATAATATCACCAGGTTTCAGATGAAGTTCATCCTTTTGTTGAGGAACGTATTCTCTCTTCACCAGATAATGAGGCTGATCTATTGATTGAAGTTATCATTACATTCTAGTTTATTAAGGGTAGGGAGCTTTCATTTATATTTGTAGACAACAATATATTACTTCTAAATAGTATACAGATATCATTATATTTAAACTGATGCATACCTATATCGTGTAAAGTAATTATAAGTAACTTATATATTAATTTAAATATACTAGAGTACACAATATAATAAGATAAGATAATATAAAATAAATGTTATTATTGTAATCATTATAAAAGAGAAACAATAAACGGACAACAAAATAGTCAGAAGACTTTCGAGATAGTTGACCTTAATAATGCCATATGCATAATATATTATATAACAATTGTATTTTTCAAAGATATTTACAATATTCATTAATATGTAATATTTATTAGATACAAAACGTTACGGGCTTACATTTCGGAATTTTGTTTACACGATTTATAATGTTTGTAATATTCCACCGATTAAACTGTTTAAACCGATTAAACCGTTTGATAAATCCTTAGCAATTTTCAGAGTTTAAAAGTTGAAATTCCGATATATAAGCTACTCAAGTTTTGTATGAAATACATATTACATAATAATGTGTATTATACATTGTATGGAATTGGATCATATTTATAATACATTGATAAGCAAAGTGCAGTTACTATTGAATGGCATAGTATACATACTTGTTTAAATAATTAATTATATTTTAATATTTAAAAGTAAAATAATTATTGATAAAAAATGTAAACGAACTCAACCCCCGGTTTAAATAATAATTGTAACGGGGCAAAGTATACATTGAAATCTAAGTGGTTATAATAAGGCTACATATCCGGGGGGGTCCAGAGAAGGGTTATTCCCCATAGGTCCCATGCAGTAAGTATATGACATAACAATATGACATAACAATTACGTAACGTACCCCATGTTTCGTACACTCGCTCATTGTTACTCAACAAAGTAGACGGTGTCAGTGATGTTATCCATCTCAGTCTCTCATTCCTGTCCATAATCATGTGTATTATTCGTATGCATATAATAGTATATATAATAGTATATATAATAGTATATATATAATAGTATATAAAATAGTATATATAATAGTATATATAATAGTATATATAATAGTATATATAATAGTATATATAATAGTATATATAATAGTATATATAATAGTATATATAATAGTATATATAATAGTATATATAATAGTATATATAATAGTATATATATATATCTATAAATTGTACATAATTATAATATTAATAATTGAAAGAATTCTCCGTTATAGTCTAACATTATTTCAATATTATACACTACGTATGGAATCGTATCTATTATATAATACGTATGTAATCGCATCTATTATATCATAAGTGTGTTGTTACATCACTTTATATTACATCATTATTAGTATGTATTGGCCATAGTTACTGATTATAAGTTACGCATGCGTACTATACTAATACTGTTGAATCGTAGTTACCTATTACACTATCATTTGATCGTCGATTATATAATGATTAACCTATTAACCTAATACCTGATTGGTATATTATTGTACGCCAACAGATCGCGACGACTAACGCCGACTCGCATACGAATGTGAACTCCTCCTTACATTCCATAAGTACCATGTTGAACGCGTACCGGTAGCCGGTCGGGTGTTGGTGTTCGGCCATGTCCAGCGGTACAGATGTCACGTGCACGCTGTTCCTAGGCGACCAGCTGATCACGTGGTATTTCTCACTGAGGACGATATGTAGGTCAGTTAGTCAGTACGAGAGATGACGATACGAGCTATGATTTAGATGGGCATGGCTACATAAACACAGTTATTAGTAATAACATATTACATATTTATTGATTACATTTTTTACCGAATTATAAATGACTGCCGAGCGAGCTCGACCTAGTAAGGTAAGGTAATATTACAGTGATTAGATGTTTCTGTGATGGTAATAATGAAAAACGTATTTCGAAAAGTAATACCGCGATATCAATATACCTGTTAAATTTACAATATAAGAGGAAAGTTTACATAACATAACTCACAATATGTATTCTATGACTCATATGTTATTTAATTTTAAAGCAGCACATATTTACTCTTAAGGTTTCACTATGAATTTCTAGTTGGACTCCTCCCCTCTATACCTACAGCGTATCACCTAACAGTATAAGGAGTATGTAAGGAATATCCAATACTCAGAATTATGTTAATTATATACGCTTAACTAATATGATACATGAAATAACTATGTTATTACTGAATATTGGACTTAAATATCAGTGTTCTAATAACATAATTGTCCAAGGTAAACATTGACAATTACGGTGATGGTCAAGTACAATCCTATAAAGAGTTATCTTATCAGAACATCTGACCACAGGTATTTAGGTACATTTTATTGACCAGTATCGAGATTACAAATATTTTATAAATCTAAGTGTATCTTTTTTAGAATATTCTATACATATATTTAAAATTAAATGATATAGATTTTTTGTTAGACTATTACAGTTAGTTGTAAATATCAATCATTCTCCATGAACCATGAGAGTATTACGTTATGGAACAAGTGAAGTTAGGTGCATCATTAATAGTAATGTTATATTAGTAATAACAGCACTGTGTATGCATTTAGTGAAGTATACTTTACTGTAAATCACAGATTATAGATAATTTAAATATATTATAAATGTATTATAAATAAACTAATTAAAATAATAAAGTATATAGAATAAATTAATTGAATTATTTAATCTATAAAAGCAATTACAGTACAGAAATTATATAATAATTTCTATAATTAGAGAAACAAGTACATCATATAAAATAAATGAGTTGTAGTATGAATACATATACTGTATAGGTTGGTAAGATAGTTATGTTAATAGGATTAATAACAACACAATGACACGGTACAGTAAACCCCTGTGGAGGATTAAGGGATATTATGCACGAATAATGGTGTTAGAAGATAGAGAAATGGGAATACCTAATTAAGATTGGAATATTTCTAGTTTAATACACAAATGATGATTTTCATGAATACGAGTGTTAAAATATATGCAAATATTACTTGGTTTATAATACAACTATACATATTATATTATATATTCTAGTAATATAATAGATATAAGTACTTATATATGTATGATATGTATAAATTAAATAATACATATAGAAATGTATTTAAACAGTATTACTTATTACCTATCTATTATATTGTATACATATCTATAGATGTGCATATATATATATATATATATATATATATCAATACTAAACAATATTAGAGCAATGCCAAATAATAATACCTACCCAAATTGCCTGGTTATTAATAATAAATCGTTGAAGAGAAATATTTCTAAATGGTCACTTATTAATTCTTTTCGAGATCTGTTAATTAAATAAATGTGATAAATGTTATATATATAATATAATTTATTTATAAATAATAATATACTCGTTTATAATATATATTAAACTATATAGTCTAATACATAATACCTCTATATGTATAATATACCTATATATTAGACTTATTATTTAATGTTATTTATATTATTTTATATCACATAAATTGATAATATCTGTGACATCATTATTATACATAATATATAATAACATTAGATAATAACTTTAAGGAATATAGTTTATTAGTGAAGGTACTGGTGAAGTCGCTGAAATAAATACGCTATTAATATAATAATTAGTATACATAATATATGATAACAGTAGATAATAACTTCAAGGAATATAGTTTATTAACGAAGGTCCTAGTGTAGTCGCTGACATAAACACTCTTCGCGTCACTATTTGCAGACTTTAAGGAGCCTCTCTTCACGAGGAATCTCTTTTCTGATACAAGTGGAAGTGTCTGCATCATAATCATAAGTAGGTGTATTATATTGTAAAGTGTATATAGTGTATTATATGTTAAGTATCTGAAAGATTATTTAACAATATTATTGAACACCATTATATGTATCTGAAATAAAACCAGCATTCAACTTACATCAACAACTTAAGTTCAATTTAAGTTATGTAACATAAATTTACAATATATAATATTTAATTATATAATATTGCATCAAAACTTAATTTCAACATTAAGTTCAGCGTAAGTTGATTGTAGTAAATTAATAATACATGCTCATATTTTATTAATTTAAAAACTTACATCATAACTTAAGTTCAACTTATATCAGAATACAAGTTCAACTAAAGTTGTTATGTAAGTTGAATTCTGGGAATGTAAACTATAGTTTATGTATATTAATTTAAGAAATTGACATAAAGACAAATATATAAATTTATATGTTTATATATGACCTTTAACCCATCCGTGTACAACAAAGAATTCGCTATTACTCTCAATTCGTTTATGTTCTCTATTTTGGTAGTTTCGTCACATTTTCTAACTATCTGTAATATTATGTAAGTATTATAAAAATAGAATACCACTATCAATGTTTCTATAGAGCTATTTCCCTGTATATTGACCTAGAGGTCAATACCCCACGTGACAATGTCCACACCTAGACATTACCCCTCCTAGACATTACCCCTCCCAAGTAAAGTATCCGCGTATAATATCGCACCCAAGATAATATGTATAATATATATGTCGATAAAATATTCTTAATAATAAATATATATATATATATATATATATATATATATTATATATATATATATATATATATATATATGTTAATTTATTATACATTATACATTTTCTTATTTAACATAATAAATGCGTAGTTCATAATTATGTTATTATTATATCTGTATATTTATACTATAACATATATATATATATATATATCCTAACCGATTGAAGAATTTTCAAAGATCTGAGAATAGTTTTTCTATTCTCGATTATCGCTGATTTATTGTCTAGTTTTCCCTGGAAAAGGCGGTCGTAACGTTTCAGAACGGTTGCCACTAGCAACGGAAGCCGGGTGACGTATTGTACGGGAATGATGAGATATGACGTCAGAGGTAGGTGTTTACATATTTCGTCAGATTCCAATCTCTTCATTATCTTCTTAAATTCAGACGAATTCCTAGTATTTTAGTCGATATAATCTATATTTATATAAATATATATTATATATATATATATATATATATATATTTAATAATACATTATTATGTATGATTCTTATATATATAACAGTATTTTTATAATAATTTATATCATATAAAATATTATTGAGGTAATATTTATTTATTATTTTTTACATAATATCAATATATGATTCATTTAATAGTTATATTTAATATAGTATAACTTGAGTTAAATATATATATATATATATTTTATAATATAAACTCGTATTTTCTTAAAGTATTCTTCTGTAAATCTTTATTCTGGACGTAATTGATGTATACCGGACTGCCGTATTCTCGAATATGATTGGCCAGCATCTCGCATAGTTCAGAGGCCACGAGAAGGGGGCGTGTCGATGATTTATACCACAATTCTTCTAATTGTAACATCAAACTGGAATAAAATGCAGAATCGGTATTATCATTTAGTTTTCTATAAAACAAGTGGCCTAACTAAATGTCTAATTATATCGTATTTAAATACCTAATTAGGTTTATTGTTGTTATTTTGTGTTTATTAAGAACATAATAAACGATATATAAAAACACAAGAAAAATAATATTACATATTTGATTTATATTATCCAGGGCAAGTTCCCTCATAATTATTAATAATATGTACACTTCTATTACTTCTCGAGGAGTCCATTTGTAATTGATATTTGTATATACATGATTCAATAAATACATATTATCATAAATAGAATGTAATATGTATCATTATAGAGCATACTAATATTGTTTATTCAGTAAAATATGTGTGATAAATCTGAATTCAGTACATCTCATACGTATGACGTCAGACATGTACGACTGAGAGAGATGACTGGTTTACGGATTTGAAAGTGGTGCGATGACTAATTCCAGAAATACGGTTTTCAAGTGTATATGATAAATAATCTAATAAAATACATTTACTTAGCTAAGTAGTTATAATAAATAAATAGAATTATGATATATATTTATTATGAAAAAATATGATTTATATGTGGGCTAAAATTTAAAAATATTAATGGGTGTATTTAGTGGTATACCACGGGAAACTATTGTTTCCCGTAGTTACCCCTTACAAATACGCAACTATGCACCGGATGTAGGGGTAACCTGGTGCTTATCTCGAGCAGGTTGTTGACGTCTCTGAATATGTCGTGATGATGTAGCGGAAGCATGCATTGTTCTCGGTCTAGCTGAGACCGGAAGTGACGATCTATAATCTGAAGGTTGCGAGAGTAGCCTACCTCCTTGCCGACGATCTCGAATATCGACTAGTGTGACGTCATCGTTAGGTCACGTGTATCGCGTTTAGTCACGTGACGATAGTTTTATTTAGTAGAGCACGCCTCCGAATTAAAAATATTTTTAAAAATTAAATACGAT
Source organism: Osedax fenrisi (assembly GCA_964019155.1). NCBI lineage: Eukaryota > Metazoa > Annelida > Polychaeta > Sabellida > Siboglinidae > Osedax > Osedax fenrisi. The sequence continues at coordinate 6,922,522 of OZ025244.1, read as the reverse complement.
TTTTTGAGATTTCGAATCTATTATTTAGAAACAAAAATAAAATAAATAAAGTACAATAAAAATGAAAGAAAAGGGAGGGTAGGTTACAATGTTAATAGGTGTGTGGAGAGTTTACATTTAAATATTGACAGGGATTTTAAACACCTAATGTCATATGGTAGAGCATTCCAGTATTTTGGAGCTACCACAGAGAAAGCAGATTATAATATTCATGTACCTCTTGTAGGAGAATTTCTTCGACTGATAGATTTGCCAATATTCCACTCTTCTTTACCTGATAATAAATATTAATATTTAATTTGTATTTATAATATTAATAAATGAAGTATAACGTATAACATATTTTATCGTTAGCAAATATTCAAGCTTTATACTTTCGATTATATATTTCGACTATATATTTGTTTAAATAAAGTATCAATCAATCAACGAATACGTGTATTAATATAAATTATAGTTATATTATATGTAATAAGTTATACCTATAATAACTAGTAATACTTATACTGATTACTAATTAGTAACCTCATCGACGTGAGACCAGAGATCATCTTTAATAGTTCCTTTGAACAAATCGCTCATCAACGTTCTCTCTGTATAAGCCACGCCCCTATCTCCGAATATCTCTATTCAACAACCGTATTACGTATTAGTGGTTCTCATTCGACGTTCGAATATATAATTACTTAAATGTCATGATACGGGCAGATAATTGTATTGTTTAAATATAGCTTACCTCTCTTTCACTGGGTCACGGATTCAAATCCCGAATGTCGCAAATATATATATATATATATATATATATATATATATATATATATATATATGTATATATATTATAAATATATATTTAATATATAATATTATATATATAATTATATATATATATATAATATATATATATATATATATATATATATATATATATATATATATATATATATATATATATATATATATATATAATTATATATAATATATAGGAATTAATAATATTTCATAGGAAAACTTATCGAAATATCGAAATCATATAATTTAAATGTAAAACAATAGTAGTGGTTTATATTATAAGCATGTTTTAACTAATACCTCATACTTATTCAGGTTTAGGAAAGAATAGTACCTAACTATGATAGAATGAGAAAGTTTTATCGTTAAAATAAAGTACAATAGTAAAATTACTAACTATACGGAGCTAAAGTTGAATATAAATAATTCAAAATAATAATATTATTATATAAGATGTTATTATAGACATAGTATATAGATAAACAGTCACGCTATAGCGTATATGGCGTAGATATATCTATAGATTATAATAATATTTATAAAAAAAATTCGTCACATTAAAAACTATTGTTCGCCCAACATCACTAAGCGCCTTCTCAACGCCCTAGTATTATCGCGAATAGACTATTGCATGTCTCTATTCTACGGAATTAAGAACTCTGAAGTTATTAAAGTTGACCGAATTATTCGCTTATCCGTAAGATTAATTCATAGGCTTAAGCGACGCGATCATATTTTAACTGACACCCACCAATTCAATATGAAATGGCTATCGTTTAGAAAACGGTGTCAATTTAGGCTTCTCTGCTTAACACATAAAACACTATTCCTAGTTAGACCTGCATACTTACGTGGATTGCTCACTCGTCGCAACATCCTCCCATATCTGCGCTCGTCTGATGCCACACTACTTGACTTACCTGTTACTCGTAACGTGATGCGTTCTCGCTCCTTTACAAGCATGGCTCCTACTACATGGAATATGTTGCCTTACCGCCTATGAAGATTGAAGTCGCCTTACGTGTTTGCTAATAGTCTCAAAGACTATTTAAATTTAAACTTAAAGTAACCCTCTCCTTGATGTTGATCTGGTTCCATCTCTATTTTTATATATTATATTGCTACCTTATTTAATGTTATTGTTTCGTTTTGTTTGTTCGTTCACAACACCAGTGAGGGTAATCTCTCTTTACCATATTTGGTGTATAAATATACCATCCTATCCTATCCTATAATCACCTACATATACTTATATTTCTATATATATATATATATATATATATATATATACGGTAAATATAGATTGTAATACAATTGTTATATATTAAGTTTATATATATATATATATATATATATATACGCATATATGCATAAATATAATTAAACATGGAAATTATTAATAATTATTAAACTCAATTATATTTTATTAATTTTAAATTATGAATATATAGTACATAGAAACCTGTGAATATATCCACGATCTGAATAAAAAATATTATTAAGTATTATTATTTTAATAAATTATTAATAATAATATGGTAATTTAATAACATACATACACATTACATAACTATTACATTGGGTTTTGCGTAATTATTAAATGTAATAAGGTAATTAATAATTAAGTTTTATCGTTTATTATTATGGTTAACCTTATTTTCTCTTTCATTTTTCTCGAACTTTACACTATAATGAATACAAATATATTTAAACGTGTATTACTATTATTATAATTCATAAGCAATATCAATATAGTAATTATTTGTACATAAACAGATAGATAACTAACTTATCAATTCTATCGTAAAGATGTTCAATTTGTACGTCGGTATAGAATATCGCTGTGTTAGTGTTAGCGGACACTTCTGATTGGCTGTTGAGTTTAGAATGCGACAGAGATGACGAATCTCTCCGTACCCGCTTCCGGAACCACGAGAACGTACTCGACTACACGTGTATGTGTGTGTATGCGTGTATGCGTGTATGTATGTGTGTATGTGTATATGTATATACATGTATATATATATATATATACATGTGTATATATATCATACACATATGTGTGTATGATTATTTATGTATGTATTTATGTATGTATGTATATGTGTATGTATGTATGTATGTATATGTATATGTATGCATGTATGTATATGTGTGTATGTAGGTAAACGTAAGGTACGCGATATATTATAACCTATCGCGAACATATACATATATACATTATAATAGCTAATATAAATGTGGAAGATTTAGAATATATATATATATATATATATATTTATATATAAACATAATTATTGTCTTATAAGATAAAATATATTTAAATGTAATCAGTTAATCGTAACCATACTCGATACTGACATATATTAAATGTTAACTTTGATTATGTTTTCTTTTCTCAATAGACCTGCTAACTTCTCACTAGACAACATAATAAACGCCTACTTAGAATTATTTACCGACTACAGAAGACTGACTATACAACTAGCATCACTGACTTACGTAACAAACTTAACTGGATACACACTGAAGACTCTATCAACTATAAAATACTTACAATACTTAAAAAGACTATTACTTATAACTTACCCTATATTTACGAAACAAAATAAAATATAAACCAAACACTTGACTTTTACGTAATAACAATTCAATTAAACTACACCAACCAATTACCCATTGCATAAAATACGAAAGGAAACAATTCACCTCAACATCATCAATTAGATGTAATTTACAATTTCTTATCGCCCAACATTGATGTTCGTTTCGCATCGTAATAATATCTTGCGAATTATATACATTCGCTATTTGTATCTATATGTGATATATATTGTTCGATACATATTATAGAATAATTATTATTAATGATGTGTTTAAATAAATACTTTCAATAACAACAACAACAACAACAATACACACACATACACACACGTACACACACATGCACACACGCATATCTGGTAGTATGCTTACCTTAGAGCTGTTAGACTCTAGAGACTTCAGACTGCAGGTTCTCTCGTGTTTCACGACGTGCGACCTACAAAGTGAGGAAGGCTACATTAGGTTTCTATTGTGTACGTACTAATACATATCAATAGTATTCTATATATATATATATATATATATATATATATATATATTATACACATAACTATATACTTGTTATCACCTAATAGGTATCACTATAATATATATATATATGTGTGTGTGTTTGTATGTATATACATGATAGTAATTATATTGTTGAACACTGCTAAATGATACAATAAGATATAGTATCGTAATGAGAAATTGTCTAAAAGTTCAATTAAAGATTAGATTATTGTTAATCATAATGTCACGTTAAATGAACACATTTGTTAGCAAATGATGTTAACAACGATTATTACTGTATACAGTATTATACTATATATAGTACTATAGTATAATATCGCTGATATAGTGATAACTCTTTACTGTAGTAAACTTTGTATTATCTCGAGGTTCCGCCCAAGAATTGATCGAGGCATGTTTTTGTGTTTGTATATACAAATTAAATGAATGCATTTTAAAGAACTTAATTATTATTATCGTACTCTAGAAATAATAAGGTTATTAATTGTATATTTTATATTATATATTCTAATCATGCTATATTTGGGGTAATTTATTTATATCACATGTATATCAACACATCATTATAATAAGGACATAATACAATATCCTAGTTAATATAAACCTACTGAACATATCCCCACTCGCATTTCTCTGCCTTCCGATTGGTTTACCTTCGTTTATTGTTCTAGCCGGCGGAAGGGGCGGGGCTATAGATTCTGAAACGTGACGACGAATAGCGTTCCTTCTTCTCACAAAATGACATTTATTTCCTTCTTTCAGATTCTTTTCAATATATTCCTATATATATAATATAAATATATATATATATATATATATATATATATATATATATATATATATATATTTCTATATACGATATATTTAAACTCTAGTTATATTTATGAGTGAATAACATTATCGAGTGTCCTCTTAATAATCGACAATCTCTTGTGAACCGGATACGCTCTAGAGGTCACGCCGTACGTTTTCCTACACGAAATAGAGGTCATGCATTACTCCCTGTACTATCACAGTAAACATAATGTAACAATATGTGTGTTATGCAGTGTATATTAATTTATATTAAATATTGTTATTAGATTTAGTCGTATTTCATTTATATACATCAGATGTATTTGTTTAATTAATATGTGTAATAGATATATAGATAATAGTGTATTGAATAGATTAAACACGACGGGTGACAATAAATAATAATGACAGTATTATATAAACAGTCGTAAACAATATAAATACGTTGTGATTTACACACAGCGATGGTAATGCGGTAATTAACTCTCTATAAATAGCTGGAGCTAAGATCTAAAGATCTGTTGTCTAACCTACGACGGCAAACCACTAGTTTGTTTATCCTCGTGATTATTCTTCTGTTGGAGTTTTTCTTAGATTTCTTCTTTTCTTTAACACCCGCCGACTTTATTTTTCGACATTTTGTCCGTGATTTTTCGCTTAAATGTGAAACCATGTGCATTATTATATAACTATTAATAAATATATATTATATCAATTGTTTTTGTTATTGTTATTGTTATTTTTATTTGGTGGAGTCTTTTCATCCCATCCAGGAACTTAATGAAGTTTTTACTTATAACCATATGGCTCTAATGTCCCTTCGAAGCCGCTCTCATGTTAAGGCATCCATGGTTTTAACGAGAGCCGTTCATTTATTTATACACATTTATATAAGATCACTTCTAAATAATATTTTAAGACCTATTTTATAAAAATAATGGTCCGGACGACGCTCGAACCCGTGTCCTACTGTTTGTGTGTCTGACGCCTTAGTCACTGATCCACTGAGCCACACTCAATATATTATAATATTTAATATATTATTCATTTATATATTAGACAATATTTTACTATATATGACACCTATTAACTTGAGACATATGTCCTCGATGAATAGTTTCCTTTAAGTTATGTAATACAGCGAGTCCGTATTGTCTGTTATGAACTATTGTCTCCACTATAGAATACATCTGGAAATGGTGAAATAATTAAATATATTAAATATAAGCTGCACGTTATTATATACATATATGTAGGTATATGTACAATGTACATATATATGTATACATATATGTATACCTATAATTATAGGTTAAATGTATACGTTATAATTATTAAATTAACTTACGCTACTAAAATGTATATAAACATATTTTATTTTTCTTAATATTAAGAATTGAATATTCAAAACGATATTATCAGTAATATTAATATTAATAATAATCATATTTATATATTATTCGATATATTACATCATTATTTTATTTAATAAATATATATTTTAGTTATAATATAAAATATTATAAATATATAATTGAATACTATAGTAATAACTTACAATTAATAACTTACAGTATATTAATTATTAGTAATATAACAATTAATAACCTTTTGATGAATGTGAAATTTTATATTTGATTTGGTTTTGATCTTTTTATGTATTTGTATATTCTTCGTATCTACCTACGTATATTAAATACAATAATTATTATATATAATAATAGTTAATATATATATTGAAAAATTAATTAATGTATATGTATATTATACATATACTTAAAGTATATATAGTAGTGTCCGAGGAGGGAGTAGTGGCCGTTTTAATTAACGCTTAAATGGTGCTTGATAGGATAAAAAGTTCTATATACAATATTTATATAATCCAAATACCTATAATATATAGTAAATTTTTTTTTTAAATAATTAATTAATTACTCTAATTTATTATATAATCATGTGTTGACAAAAAACATTATTATATATATATATATGTATGCTTATTTATATGTAAGAGTATGTGTATATATAATTAAATCATTGAATCAGATAAGGTACGTATGCATCATAAATATAATTTAATATTACATAATTATCAAAATATAAATCGAATACATTACGAGACGCCTATCGCATTTTCTGGTACTAGCGGTCACTACTAGAGCCTTGCCTTATTTTAGTGCTTTTTTAATGCTTAATCAAACGTTTATATTATTAGGATAAACACTTTATATATAAAAGTGAAATCACAGTATTCTAGAAGTATATGATTTCTAGTTAATTCAAAAAAATAAGATCCTAAAATTCAGTATTTATCGATATATTAGAAATCTTCTGAGGCATATTAATTATCGGCCACTACCCCCTTCCCTCCCCTACTATGTATATACTATTATTAAAGTATATACTACTAAGTAAATATACTATTAAGTATACTTAATTATGCATAGGTTATAACTATGCGTATATCATTATTAAAATATCACTAAAGAGAAGATTAGTATTTTATCGAATGTTAACTTAAATGTTATTATCAGCAGACGACCTGCCATATTTCATAGTGTTCGCAGATCCGATAAATGTTTGCCGTATAAATTACTGGTTACTTACTAAAACAAATAGGACATGTTCAATTTGTGCATAAAGGGAAGTATCTAATTACCAACCCCTTCAGTACATATGAGCTATCGACACATTATATATAGGCCTACACATGAACTATTATACATTTAATGATAAATATGAATAAGTATTTTGTTTTTAAAAATATTCAATCCTATAGGAATATAGGATGTATACAATTGTTATTTAATAAAATGTAATATTATTTTTTACTTTTTAAATATTTGAATAATAACTTTTTTTAAATCAATGTAAATATTTTATTAATTAAAAGAAAACGTAATGCTATGCATAATAATTTAGATTAATTAAATTTTCATAAACATTATTAAATATTATAATTTAAAAAGTATATATTATCATATTATCGACCGCCTAAGTTACTCTAATACCCCTCTAAATAACCCTAATATCACATTACCTCATGTGAATTATATTATCCAATAAAAATAAATGTTTTTTACTTTTAAATTGTTTGTAACTTGTGTGCTTATCATTTAACCCGTTAGTTAACCATTTAACCCCCAATAGTATATTTTAACAGCGTCAATAATATTATACAAATATATAGTAAAGAATAATTAATATTTCTTATGTATATGTAAGTTAACTAGATAACTAGTTATAATTATATTCATAGTAAGTTAACTTTAAGTTTAATATAGAAATATAAAGTTAAATTAAAAATTTATTTTGAATATTAAAAGTTAAATTCAATGATATACACATGTCATGAGGTCGTAATTCATTAAATCTATTTATATATGCTATTTTTATTATATACTATAGTATCACAGTTATATACACCACGTGTGTGTTAGGGTTGAGCAATTAGAGAAGGGTTCACATGTACCTATGCAAGTATCGAACCCCACATGTATTCTTATCATTATGATTATATCACAAATTTAAAATAGCAAAATTATGTATTGCCATAATATTAATCTAAAATGAAATGAAATGAATTTATTTTTTCTGGTGTATAATTCATACAAGTCTAAAAAAGACTTATTTATAAGCCTTAAAGAGATATTTTTATTATATCCACAAATAATTGTTTATTATTCAAACTGTTTCTTTTAAGAAATAATTACATTTCATTTCATCTAATTACAAAATTTAAAATAAATATTTTAATATTATATAAGTTATTACTGATAGTCATTTGGGGTCAGTAATTTCCCCTACCTATAGCGTCGTTATATATGATATATGACAAATATATTAATTATGCTTTATTTTGTATGAATACTTTCGCAAGGCGAGTTTTTCAAAGAAACACTTATACGAGAAACATTTTACTAATTATATGAATACCACCCTTATATAGGGGAGACTCGAGTAAAGTTTGTGTTATCGTTAATATAGTTAAAATCACTGTAATATGTTAATATATATATGAAGTTATGCAACATAAGACAACAGTATATATATATATATATATATATATATATATACTGTTGTAATATATTGTTGTAATATATATATATATATATATATATATATCATATATAATTAATAATGATCGGCTCTCGTTAACAAAATGGATGCCTTAACGCGAGAGCCGCTTCGAAGGAATATTAGAGTCATATGGTTATAAGTTAAAACTTCATCTAAGTTCCTGGATTGGATAAAATGACCCTAGCAAAATAGATAACGAACACATAAACTGTCTAAGTAAATTGCCTGTATATCACATACATGTAAATATCCACATCACGTGCGATACACGACGTACTTCATAAGGGAGACGATCAAAAAGGACGAGTTGGGGGTTAGAGGTTACATTTTAAATACGAGTTAATAGTATATATGTATATATTGTATTGGTATTTGTGGGTTATTTGGTTTAATTGGTTTAGTTTTGTCTCGATTGTTTTTAAGCTGCATTACATCCCAAAATGAGCCTATATAAATTTATTTCACATTTAAAATTTAACCTTTGCTATTCAACTCGTCCTTTTTGATCGTAACCCATGCATAAGTGTTATTATAACGTATATGTAAGCTTCTCTTCAGCTAGTGACACTAGTAACCTCGACATCTTGGTAGACTGACGGATCAGTGGAGATGGAGTAGGGATATGGGGAGACTGGCAGCATCCCTGTACGTCTAGGCGTGTGTCCGTAATGACCCATGTGGTCAGTATGTACGGGCTTACCGTGACCCATGGTCAAGTGAGGCCACTCTCGGATAGTGGAGTACAAACCCCTAGATACTTGAAAGTTCTCGAATGATCTACGGGGTGTTAATATTTAACGATATATTATATGTTATCGTTTATTCCGGTGAGAGATTATTATGTATATAAATTTGGTTCATGTTATTTATTATTTTAAATATATTACATAATGAAATATACAAAATAATATAATATCAACCAATCGAAACTCTAACAAAGGAATAAATATTTCTGTCAGCATAATTATACCTAAGTATACTCTTTAAATGTAAAGAGAGAAACTATCATTAAGATGGAGAGTGATAGATAATGTATACATATATTCAGTGTATTATAGTACACTATATATACGTCAATGAATTGTATTCTATTTAGCTCCGACGTACTAAACTAGTTACCCAGATTTGCTGCGAGAGAATTATTTCTATATAAACATTTAAAGGTACGAATGTAGTCAAGAATAACGGTACAAATAACTAAAGTACGCATAACTAGTATATTACATTCTAGAAGACTTGGTATGCTTCTACTAAATAATCATACCTCCATTAGGTATTCGTCAACTTATATTAGTTGTAATTGTTGATAATTGATTATGAAAAAGATATAAAACCCATAAGGAAAAATATGACCATTATTATAGGTTTATTAAGTGTATAGGCTAAAGTAGATTAAAGAGGACATATATGTCCTATTTAGGTATACTTAAATATAAATCAATCAATATTAATAGAGTATTGGATTGGCTCAATATATATATATATATGTATATAGACACGTGAAATATTAAATATATTTATAAAGAAGAGGTAATGCAATTAAACTCAATATTTTTCTGTAAATTAGTTTCCATTAAAAAATATGATTTAATAAAGATCATGATATCTGGAATATCAGGGTATTTATTAATTATATATACTTACATAATAAATATAGCCTATTGGAGTTTTTAATTTTAATATAAATATTTACTTTCTTATTATAAATATACTTTATAATGATAATTATTTAAATTTTAAAGGGTAGTTATCTCGATAAGCTCTGCTTCTTTAAGTACCCTGATGTAAAATCCTAAATCTGATAATAATAAGTAATAATAATAATATACATATTGAATAAAATATAATTAAATATGTATAATATATATATAATGGAAGAATCCAGTATAAAAATAATAATAAAACATTTAAAAATATAAAAGTTAATATATTATTGTTATTGGTATTGTTATTTTTATGGTGGAGTCCTTTCATCCCATCCATATTTAATTATATTTAATATATTAAGAATATACACTAATATAATAAGGATACTAACTATAAATAACTACACATATTATTCGTCTAATTCTATCATATTTGTAATATGTATACACATATAAACTACTTCAATTCAATTTTGTCTAATATTACAAATATCGCAAGCATGTGTAACGTATAATGTAAAACATATATAAGATTATAGATAATATATTGAATTGAGTTTATTTCATGATAGATGGTAAATATTAGTATAATATTAAACATATGTGTCATGTATGCTTTGAATATACACGATATCAAGTATACATGTAGTTTCTGTTTAGCTATAGTTATAGGTATACCTTAAGGTATATCTATATATAGATAAGTCGAAATACATAACATGCAAATAATATGTATATATCACAATACAGATATACACATATTTAAATATATATATATATATATATATATATATATATATATATATATAAATCAATAGAGAGGTAACCTAATTATAGCCTTCCCTATTTCCGAATACTGACTCTCCTTCATGTTCAGATATATGCTTCCTTCGTTGTATACTGTTACATGCGCTTGTCTATGCTGGCGTATGTGTGTATGTACGTGTGTGTGTATGTTTATGAATGAGTATGTATTAACTATGCATTGATTACGGACGATATCTAAAGTGGCATACCAATACAGCTAGTTAGCTAAAACTACAGTGTTCTTTACGCGATGCACTTGAACCGTCGGCTTGTTTAGACATTAGCACGAGGCTCGGTTGTATCGTCGTCACACATATAGGTGTAGCTATAGTACGTGTGAACTGTTGTAATAACGCATTGTTCACGATACACGAGTAGCTAAGCACATACACTCACACACGCACACACACACACACTCACACACACACACGCACACACGCACACGTACATACACGCATACACACACACATACACGCACCTATACCCATGCTTGTAATGCACATTGATGACGAACACGTTTATCAGAAGTATATATAGATATGTATGTAAACATGTATATAGGTATATAGGTATATAGGTATATATAATATATGTATATATGTATATAGGTATATAGATATATAGGTATATAGTTATATACAGCATCATTATAACCTATAGTTATTACTATAGTATTTAACCACGAGTAAACAATATTGTTATATATATATATATATATATATATATATATACCTATATGTAATCTAATATAGCAATAGCGTATAGTATATACCTTATATCTACTTCTATAGCATATGTAGATAGGTGTTTGCGTTATGATATCACATGCCCTGTAATACTGTCGGTTATGAGTCATCACTTACGATACGTGTTCTGATCACGTGACCGAGTGACGTCATCATAAAATAGTAGTATAATAAGCTACAGGGTCACGTGGTATACGTATTCGTATGATATATTGTTGTTGTTGTTGTTGTTTTTATTGTTGTTGTTGTTGTGATTTAGATAGTTCCGTTTCACCGTGGTATATATATAAGATTACGTGATTCAATAGATAGTGCGTTGAAATATGTTGAATTCGAGAGAATATAATGAATATTCTTTAGAATAAGTATGTCACCATAAAATAATAATTAATTATTAAAAAAACTATTAATTTAATAATTATTTTATATAATTCTAAGCTAGTGTATTCTCTATTCGTAATACATGAGCGATATTACAATATTGATATTCTAAACTGTCCTATAATATAATATATGAAATATTTTCAATTTGTCGATACAAAATATACTAAATAAAATAGTTTCTAGTTTTCTTTGACTATTTAATTGACGTATATTAAAAACTAATTGATTCTATCAGAAAAACAGCCATATATTGATAAATTAGTATCAATAATTCAAATACACAATATTTCAAAATAATATATTATATATTTTATATATTTTTAATAAGTCATTTTTTAACTTATTTTTTAAAATATTTATTTAAAAAAAATTATACTTGGGGGTCGTTTTATAAAAAAAACTTAAAAAACTACTGATCTAAAGGCATTGTATATGTATTCATAACTTGTATTAACTAAGTTTATACAATACATTATATTGTTATTTCTATATATATATAGAAATAGGTACTATAGTATCCAGTGGAAACGTTATATCGTGTTATTATACAGCTATAGCTTATACGAAAACTTTGAATTAATTTGAATGTCGAACTTGAATAAGTGTAACGTTACTTTGAAGTAACACCCCCTCCACCAGATACCCGTACAGCACCCTCCGTACCTACACCACCGACAACAATACATGCATTGTGTTCGCTACGTATCGTAATAGCTATTGTTTCATCTCGAACATGAAACACTTTCAGGTCTCAATTGTTCATAACATCGTGCGGATACATCAAACACCATACATAACAACATTCCTACTTACCGTCATACTTCCAACTGATGCTGATTGCAATTAGTTAAGCGTGGCTAGCACGCGCCCAGTAACGGAACAATAACCCTTTGTTCTACCCTCCTTCGCCGGCAATATCGCATTGTTAATATTTGTAATTATGTGACGCCCACTAAACTATATAAACTCGCGTGGTGAAATGTATCCTTCACTCGTTCTAGTAACTCTCAGCTAACATAATGCCTTCCATGAATCTACCCGACGACTTATTCGATGTTTGCCCTCTGCCGTTATCTCAGGTGACCTCAGAGTATCGGCAACCTTTCACCCCGCTTAACCTGTCAGCTGACTTTCAGTACGACGACAATAACATCCGGAAAGATGTAACGAATTCCAGCGGCAGTCTGATGAATAATAATACTAACGAATATATGGTTTTTATGCAATTTTATTATTTACCTTATAATATATATTACCCTTATATATATATTATATATATATAATCACATATTAGTAAAATAAAAAATCTATTATATATCAATATTACAATAAAATATTAATATGATAATATAATACTATAATATATAATACAGTCTGATGATACTTAGTGTATTTATAAATTAAAAAATAATAAAAATAAATTAAGATTATTAACTAATTAAATTAGAATAGATTGTTAATAAAATTAATTATAAATAATGTAATTGTAATTGGTCTTATTGATTCATCAATAATATATAGTTTATCTAGTGTATAGGGTGTCCTTATTCGGACATGGGTACTGAATACGGATACCCCCGTTATCTTTTGAATACACATATTAAAAAACATTTAAAATCAAAATAATATCTATAATCATATAATATTAATATATTGTAATTTTTGAATACAAATAATGAGTCATAAAATGTTAATGACCATTTATTGTTAAAGTACACTATGGACATGTCCATATTAAGTTATTTTCCCCTATATATTTACATTTTTAAATGTTAATTTATATTTAAAATTACATATACATATATATACATTATTTAAAAAAAAATAACCCAAACTCTATGTAGTATGTTGTACTATTAATATTTTAGTATTTATTTTATTTGTAAATAATATTGTATAAGAGTAAATATTTTTACTCTTATCATAAAGTCCATTTTTCATATTATATATTATATAGTATTACTTTTTCGGATCACTGCATAATCTATTTCTAAGTGCAATTAAAATATAGTATCTTAAATATTAAACATTGCTTTATTTAGTTTATTCGTATAAGTATGTAAATATTTGATAACAGATTTAATATAGCTTATAATAATTAATATACGATACACCGCCGAAAACTCATTACTGATGTTGATCGCAGTGTCTAAACAAATTGGTTACAAGGTTACAAGGTTATATCGATGGTCGATTGGCGTTATGTAGGTGGATTCACTTAAGTTATGTTTGCAATACAACATATGATCAAGGACTTACATCCTTTATATTCTCTTCTTACGATTGTTTAGAAAGAAAGTTGTAAGAATACCTGGTTAACTATTTAATATACCTATGATATTAGAATGTATTGTATGAATAGCAGTGTTACACTACTAGTGTACAATTATAGTGAAAACTAATCTAGTTTCCACCTTATTCTAATATATTAAATATATCTGGTGATTATGCATAATACATGTATTGATTGTTCAATTTGCAACAATTGTTTTTATAACCTATTATTATGTAATTGGTTTCGGGTTATGAATTATTAAAATATAAGGTGATGTAGACTATTTGCAAGACCTCCTATAACCTCGAGGTTATAGGAGGTCTTGCTATTTGGGGGGGGGGTGTAAGATTGAGTTTTTTGGAATTCAATTCTTAATATTATGTTGAACTTTTAAGTGGTAATATTTTGCATGCAACTACACTTGATCTGACACTCTTGCTTTGGATCCAAGCGTCATACCCTGGTAAACCACTTACAATATTGGACTAAACTTGCAAGAGGGAGTCAGGAGAGGATATATGAACCACCTAGCGTATCTGCCTACAGAAAGAATCATGATGAAACATATCTATATAGATATATCTAGAGCTATATAGCCGTGGCCCAGATTAACACGACCGTGATAATACATCGTATTACCCCAGGATGAAAGTGGAAAGTTAGATACTGGATATATAACATATTAAACCTAAATAAAAAATAAAACTATCACCAAGTATGACGACAATAGGAACGTGGAACGTAAGCAAACTAAGCATATTTGGAAAACTATAGGAACTAGGATCTATAGAATGTGATTGCTACAGGTGGGATATAGGATTCTAATTTGATTTTTAAAGATAAGATGGATAGGAACTGGTGAAGAAACTACAGATAATAGACATACATTCTTTTAAAGTGGATATGGAGTAGCATTTTTATTCAGGAATTAATTATTAATTCCATACAGACTATAATATTATTTTCAGACGAATTATATCATGAAACATAAAGTTTTTCTTGTGAATATACTATATAATCACAACAATTATTAAAGAACCAAATGTCACGCTCCGTATGGAACAACACATAATTAAATTGATTACATATTGACTCCTCGGAGATTTACAAGAACATATAATGTAGCTGATATTATCTGTGACCAAGATTTGGTATTATGCAACCTCAAATTGAAATTGTTTATAAGGATAGTGTTACGAACAGAAATAGATTTCATCTAAATAAACTGGAAAACGCAACTACTAATAATGATTATAAAGTACAACTTGGTATTGAGCTTTTACGAATGAAAATAAGTGAAAATGATATTACTGAAACTTGCAGCATATTTGAAAATCCATCCTACCTACAGTTGACAAAGTAATCGGAAAATATAGGAACAAGAAATAACCATGGATAAACCACGATATTCTAGACATATGTGACGATAGACGAAAACTAAAATAAGCAACGAAATAAAATACTGAAATAAAATAAAAGTATAAACATATACATAAAGATAATGAAGAACGCAATAGAAAACTGGATACCATATAAATGTAACATAATAAATGAAGACACATATAAAGGAAGAGTCAAAATCGTCCGAAGGAACTTTGTAGTATCTTTGTAAGAAACATTAAAACAAACATTAAAAATACTGACAAAATCAACAAGGCGAAAAACGATGATAATCTTAGACTCAAATAACAAACATGCCGCCTAAAACGCAGCACCGTTGAAAACATGGACTGAATATTTTATATATTATACAATTATAAAATTAGACCAGACAATAATATATTAAAACCAAATAAGATGAATAGTAACAAAGAATCACTTACAATACTTGAATCTGTAATTGCAATTACAGATTCAAGTATTGTAAGTGATTCTTTGTTACTATTCATCTTATTTGGTTTTAATATATTATTGTCTGGTCTAATTTTATAATTGTATAATATATAAAATATTCAGTCCATGTTTTCAACGGTGCTGCGTCACATGTGACTCTTTTGAATGCTAAATCGCCGAGTCCTGATTATATTCAAAGTATACTTTTAAAACACGATGAATAAAGCATAAAATAAATGTTTATAACAATCTGTCGGCAAATATGGAAAACAAAAAAGTGTCCAGCCCAATATTCTAAATCACTTATTATATCCATCCCTAACAAATGTGACTACGCAAATGTTCTAATTACCGCACGCTAAGCCTGATATCACATACACACAAAATACTTCTACGAATAATTCTAAACCGACTAAACCCGCAAGTGAAAACAATCTTAACAGAATAACAGTCATGTTTTCTTAAAACACGTAGTATACTCGAACAAATACTAAATTGCAGAATACGCAAGGAAAAGCACATATAAAACCAAAGAGATGTATACTAAATTTATTAATTTTATAAAGGCGTTCGATCGAGTAGGGATATGACATAAAGGTTTATGGCAAAGCATGGACAATGTTGGTATATATCAAGAGATAGTCGAGAGATTATTCAAGAGATTATCGAGATAATTAACATTATATGATAATTATAGCAGTGTAGTTCTCATCAACAATATAACTGGAAGCTTCTTCAATACAACTGTTGGAATTAGACAGGGCTGTTTATTTTCGACGATATTATTTAACATATCGAATAAATAATGGTAAATACTCTTCATGAGCATACTTCTAAAATCTCGATTGGTGGCAGAAATATTAATAACCTTAGATTTGCTGACGATATCGACCTAATACCAGAAATGTATACTGAACTACAAGAACTAACAAACCGATTAATATACTCTTAAAAATCCCATGGAATGTAAATAAGCCAAGAGAAAAGAAAAACGATGATGCATTCAAATAATAATGATATTAATGTACACATTTACATGGAATGATACTAGAAGATGTAAACACTTTTAAATATCTATGAGCGACCTTAAAATCAGGTAATGACCTATCATTAGATAACGAATTATGAATTAGATTATCAACTGCTACTTCTGCACTACTAATTACTATACAAAGAAGAAAACTGTCATACTATAGTATATGGATATGCATGGGCGGCATACATGTATGCCTACATAATAGTTTGAGTAAAACAATTATGCATGGTAAATTCGTAGGTATAAAGAATAAATGAAGACCAAAGAAATACTGGATGACCAATATCGACTGATAAGACCATAGCTGAACTTTTGAATAAGGTAAAGAATATATACGGATGGAGAAGATGTGTTATCGTTGCATTCGAGATGATTCCCTCTATGGTGCACGCGTCATAGGATTGTAATTAAAAGTAAGGCTATTTGTGTAGGTGCACCTCGTCAACATGTTGATATGTGTATGCCAATGTGACAGGAGTTATAACTGAGTATCGAATACCTTCACAATGGAGTTCATAGTTGTAATGTATATTTTACTAGACAGGTAGATTCGTTGTAATATGCACACGGGGCTTGGTAATACCTAATTGGTATAATATATTTGAATTCACCGTCTAGAGAAATATTTAAAAGATTAACTTTATAATTATCTACCATTATCCTGGTTTAATATCTTAGGATTCCCAACTTTTAAGAATACTTCCTTTGCTGAGTAATTATAGATTGACTAATTCAGTTTCTGTACAAGTTGTGTATGATGTTGGAGTATGTAGAGTAGTTTACAATATATGTGTGACATTCAGAATAAAATTACATTTGAAATAAATCAGCGCAAAAACTTTGTCACGCTAGTTAAGGAAATTTCCAGGTGATAGAGTGGGCGTTCAGTCTTATCGGGCATGGTATTATTAATCATCGCAGTATTTAGGGAACTCATCGATATCAGCCCCTATATTATTGGGAAATATATCCTATATTATAATAAGTGTGGAATTTCGGAACCCTTTAAAGGTTTCAATGAAGGTGATGTATAGTTTGAAGAAAATAATGTATTATTCGGATTAATGTTGTGAGACCCTTATATATGGTATCAGTCTCATGAGTTAATTCCGAATATACATCTATATATAGCAATATATTACCTTAAAACTTTATGTAGATTAAATCAAATTTGAGGTTAGCCTCACATTAATGACTTTCAGTAACGCTATTGTTTCTTAATTGTGGCTTACTATTTAGATTGTAGCCTTATTATATGACGTTAAATATATCAAGACCTCTTACAACTGAAGCTTTAGGAGGCCTTGAATATATTTAATGTAATAAGTATTTGTAAGTTGATTTATATATCTGATTATAGGAGTATGCGGATAATATATCAACTATAATCATTTCTCTTCCGGATTTGTTGCTAGATAATAAGTCTATAGATGTATAAAATTACTTCTATAGTAGTTATATTTGAAGCCATGGTTGTAATATATATATATATATATATATATATATATATATATATATATTTATATTATAATAACCTATCCCCATATTTGCATCCTATATTATTATATTCTCTCTCTAATTGAGTTGTACGCACATATTTTAAACATGCTGTCATCACCTCTATTCTTAAAAAAACGTCTTCCAATCCTAATATCTTTTGTAATTACCGTCCTATCTCCCAACTTACTATTATTAGTAACATTCTTGAAAGAATTCGTGTTGTCATTCAAATAAATAGATTTATGTCACTAAACTCCTCCCAGTATGTCATGCAAAGTATATTTCGCAAAGGTTACTCAACTGAGACAGCCCTCCTTTAAATTTTAAACAATATATGCCAAAGTTTCTTCCTCGATATGTTTTCAAATGGTTCTTCTTGGTATCTCTTAAGTATAAGTCTCTCTTCGCAATGATATTTTTATATCGAGACTTGAGATGAATGGAATTAATAATAGTTCACTCAAATGGCTTAACTCATAAATCCTAAACAGATAATCCTCTGATAAATGCTATGATTTCTCTTCTGACGCCGCCCTCTACTCTATGATGTCCCACAAGGTCCTCTTATGTTCTCCATATATATATATAGCACCTATAAGGTATATTATATCTCAATTACTTGGTGTTTCTATCAAATATTAACTGACGATATCCAACTCTACTCCTTCATCCCTATATCCACTCTAGATATTTCGCAACTAATTATGTGAATCTCTTCTATTAAATATTTACTTATCTCCAACAATCTTCTGATAAATACCTCAAAAATGACTCATTATACCTACGAACTCTTCACCATTCTCTTCCTTTTACATTAGCAAGAATCTTATTTCACCTTCCAATTCAGTTATTAATCTTGGTGTCGTTTTCGACTATGATCTATCCTTTTCTATCGATATTGCTAACATTTATAAAGCTGCTAATTATCATTTATTTAGAATCAGATGTAGGCATATCCGTAAACATATTACTCATCCCATGCGTGCTGTACTTAATAATGAGCTTGTAATTTATCGTATAGATTATTTTTCTTCTCTATTATATAATCTTCCTGCTTTTTCCATCGCCCCATTACACATAATAATCAGATCATTCATACGATCCATTTTCAATATTAAACTATCTGACCATTCTCTACTGACTCGAGAAATTGGAAGGATCCTTCAAATTTCTACCAAACTGGTTCCCCTATATAAAAACGATCCCTAATTCGACTCCTTTCTATTACCCATATATATATATATATATATATATATATATATATATATATATATATATACCTCCACTCCTTCATATATATTTGAATTACTCTTAATTCCACCATGGTGCACCCACGACGTGGGTCCCACGATAAACGTTCTTCACACATCCATCCTCCTTTAAATTCCAGAAACGCTCATTCTTCTACATTATCTCATATATGTGGAATTCACTACATTCATCTATGATATCCATTCAATATCGCACCTCCTTCATAAACCATCTCAAATCACATATATCTTCATATCATCTGATTGGACAAATAAGTTTTTTGATGATGCACTTTATATGTAGTATATATATATATATATAAATATATATATATATATATATATATATATATATATATATTCATACATCGAATATTTAATGAAAATTATATTCTAAGAATATACTGAGGGTGGAATTGTTTTCTAAGCGCATATGTATGTTTGATTAAAAATGAATACTTGATGAATACAAAAACGAGTAAAGAGTGTAATTCAATGTGTTCGTTGCTAATGAGCGATGACTCATTAGAAAGTTCATATGTGTAGGTGGACAAATGATGTGATGTGTTAACACCTAATTAGGTTTGATGTATTTAGTAAGTAATGTATTTAGTTCTATATATATATATACATATATATAAGTATATATAGACCTATATATAAGTAAGTTACTATAACCAAAGCCCTTTGCTATAACTATAGTTACTACGATATCGTATTCAAATGTTTTTATTCCAATATTTATCATGGTTAGGTAGGTTAGTACCTATAGGTATGTATACATACTCGTAATCAAAGTGAGCATTAAATTCACAATTATGTAATACGTGACGACCCAGCAATCAGTAATAGCAGCATAATAGCAGAATAACATCATATGTAATAGCCTCAAATGTTTACATTGTGCTATTATGCTTCTATTAATTGTCTATTATGCTGCTATTAATGTGTCATGCTATTATCAATACCTCCTATAATCCTCGAGGTTATAGGAGGTCTTGCTATTATGCTGCTATTATAATAAGAGCTGCATAATAGAACAATAATATACTTTTAAAATTAATAGCAGCATAATATTAGTATAATATACTTTAAATAGCAGCATAAAAGCAGCATAATAGCATGACAAATGAATAGCAGCATAATAGACATTTAATAGCAGCATAATAGCAGCATACTAGCACAATGTAAACATTTGAGGCTATTACGTATGCTGTTATGCTGCTATTATGCTGCTATTACTGTTTTCTGGGGACGTCTTATAATAAATAGTAATATATTAAATCGTGGACATTTAGATATTCGTTAAATATTACTGAACTCTAGTTTTTGTAGCTCTATTCACTAGGTTATAACAATGAACATATAGTAATATATATATATATATATATATATATATATATATATACGGATTCATATGACTAAATTACTATGAGTATTAATGAATTAGTGCAGATCTCAGACTTCGAAGTCTAAAATGTATATATATATATATATATATATATATATATATATATATATATATATATATATATATATATATATACATATATTATGATACCAAATATAATATAAACATATATGTTCCTATATAATATTATTATTCATTATTATAATTTAAATGTTATAAGAAATAACACATTATATGTAGTATCGATGAGTAGTAAGATCTTGTTAGTATATATCCTTAGTTAATACTCATATATTATATAATACAAATATAAGCAATATATATATATATATATATATATGTATATTTTATATTACTTTTTTAAAGAAACATATTGACGAAATTGTATCCGACAGGTGTCGATATTTTATATAAATAGTAAATATCAATGTTAGTTTATTATACAAACTTTGTGACATAGTTTATATTGTCTTTATGTTATAACATGATAATAGGGTTAGTACACATACATATCATTATTTGCATAAGTAGTATGATACACGTGCTGAGGGATTAAAATAATGCATCTAATATTCATATATAATTTAACTTTTTAAGAATACATTTTGAAAATGAAATTAACATAAATTTGAAATGAAATTTAAATAATTTCAAATTATTTCTTTCAAAGATTTTTCCCTGGGGAAATATCTTTGCTTATATTGAAAATATATTTCCGTTATATATTTAAATAATTATATATTATATGTGTGCATTTATAAATAATTAATCGTATTACTTATTATTACTATTAACACTATATATAAAAATACAAATTATTATAATAATATATAATATATTAATAATATAATATAATATAATAATAATATTATATTATATTATTAATATATAATAATAATTATTATAATAATTATATATTATAAATATAATTATTATAATAATTATGATATATATTTATAATATAATAAATTATTATAATATTATAAAATTATTTTAATATAATATTATATTATTATAAAACTTTTAATAAATAAAAAGTAAAGATAATATATTCTATTTTAATAATAATAATCATACAATTAAAGCTGAATAAAAGTTATCATGAATGTTATGCTAATGAATGCTATACTAACATTATATAGTTTCTTCTTTTAATTTGAACAATTGTATCTATAATATATATAAATATAAAAGTATACCTAAAAAATCATAAATTACTATTTCAGATTCTATAAAATGTTGATTTAAAAAACATTGTGAATACACTTTAAAAATATATAATGTATATATATATATATATATATATAAAACTTATATGTTACTATCACACATATACTACTATAATTGTCTATTAAATAATATAAATCTATAAAATAACTTATAAATTAATCTCTCTTAATATAGATTATCTCAATTAGAATAATAAAACTAATTATAATCATTTATTAGTTTTTTGTTTATAATGGTGTAATACATATAAAAATATACAAGGATGTAATATGTTCATTATAAATCGCTTCACGTTAAGATCTATAGTGCCCTGTAAAATATTATCTTTTAGTAGGCGAGGTTAAGCAACGTTGAAATCTTTAGCCTAATTTCTTCAAATAGCTAAACATGGACGCATTACTGTTGGGGTTTGTTAGTTTCTCAAGTTAGTGAGTGTTACAAGTAGGCCCAGAGGTCTCTAGAGGATCCTCTAGAGTTGTTGCTTCAGCAGAGTTATCTAGTACCGTAGTTGTGTAGTATTGAGATGTAATTGAGGATTTGTAGGTGAGGGGAAATATTTTCTAAATATAATTATTGTGTTTTCAATTATAAGTATATATATATATAAAAAAATCTAATCAAATAAATCTACTGATTTATATTAAATAAATAGGATTATGATATCATTTATTATGAACGAATTTACTTTTTGTGGCCAAACATTTAAGAGTTGGGGTGCAGAAATTATAGGGGTGAGGTAATTTCATACAAAATCATCTTAAAAAGGCCTAGATGAATACATATCTCATACTGCTTATACTAGTCTAGCATACACAGTCATAATACAGTTATACTTCATTTAATGTGTACGTTGTACAGTATTTATTTGCCATTTGATAAATTAGTTTACGCACTTTTTACCATTGCTTTTACTCCTCATCATCAATCTCCACGTACCACTAGTTCAACATTCATGTCTTCAACATCTACATCAACATCTACATCAACATCTATATAGTGATATATGTTATTATTGCATAATAACAGTTCATATAGGTTATTTATACATAAGCAAATATTAACAAATTTATACACAAATAGTATTGCAGATAATCATATTTGTGTATATATATTATACAATAAGAAATGTTGCTTATAAATAATAAAGTGTGATCAATAAAATAATATTATTCTAATACAAATTAGTTCAACATTATTATCTCCTATATGTATAGTGACTTTATATATCTTTAATCATTAATATTATAATATAATAAAACAGTAGAAATGTTTAGTATATTAAAAAAACATGTTAATATATATATATATATATATATATATATAAATAGAATAAACAGAATATCTGTATAAATTACTACATCATAATAAGCATACACACACACACAATAGAAAAACATAAATATCACAAACCATGTCTGTTACATATGCATAAACAAACAAATAAATTAACTAATATATATATTACTTGCTAGTAAAGCTATAGTGACCCTAGATATATATCTCTCTTGAATATAAAGTTAACCTGTAAAGGTGTTGTTCTCTGAAAGAGTGTATACACTATGCATATTTTACACATACCTTCATTACATGCCAGATACTATATAGACTTTAGTATATTGGCTATAGTATATACACATACCCTAGTATATACACATACCATAGTCTACCCACAATGCT
Organism: Osedax fenrisi; assembly: GCA_964019155.1. Taxonomy (NCBI): domain Eukaryota; kingdom Metazoa; phylum Annelida; class Polychaeta; order Sabellida; family Siboglinidae; genus Osedax; species Osedax fenrisi. The sequence goes on along the minus strand of OZ025244.1, from coordinate 6,897,946 downwards.
AAATTATATAAGTGTCAAGAAAGTATATGTATGATGGTATTCACATTTGATATATATATATATATTAGTAGAAAAAGTATATATATACTTTTTCTAAGTGAATATATATATATATATATAATTATGGGTGTGGTTTGGTATGTATCTATGTAGGTGTGGGTATGTGAATATTGCTATGGGTATGGGTGTGAACATATGTGTATGGGTATGTGTGTGGGTATGTGATATAGACTGAACTATAGAGACTATAGTGTCTGGTGATATGTAATCAAGTTTCCTATTGTGCTGTTAGTGAATCACCTCTTCAAGTTATAACAGGGGCCTGATGGTCTAAGTGATTATAGACCATTGCTTACTATATGTATGTGTATAGCTGTAGTAAATATTGTGATAGCTTTATATATAATTATATAATGTGTATATAATTGATATATGTATACATATAATACTTACTATATATAGCAACAGTTGTAACTTTTGGTGATACAGTATCTAATTATATATATATATATATATATATATATATATATATATATATATTTACCTGCCTGTGTGGCTCAGTGGCTAAGGCGTCAGACACACAAGCAGTAGGACACGGGTTCAAGCCTCGTCCGGACCATTAATTAATTTTATAAAATGGGTCTTAAAATATTATTTAGAAGTGATCTTATATAATTGTGTATAAATAAATGATCGGCTCTCATTAAAACCATGGATGCCTTAACATGAGAGCGGCTTCGAAGGGAAATTAGAGCCATTTATGGTTATAAGTGAAAACTTCATCTAAGTTCCTGGATGGGATGAAAGGACTCCACCAAATAAAAATAACAATAACAATATAATGTGTATATGTATATATAACATGCTTACTATATATATAGCACTAGTAAATGTAGTTCATACACTGTATATAACATTTATAAATATATTTGTATAATCTACACATGTAAGTGTATAGTATACTACCACTGTTTGTTTACATACATACACTGTATATAGTTACACATATTGGATACATGTACAGTACATGATGTACTACATATGTTTATAGACATACTATTCATGTATACATACATGATATATTTGTTTATGGTATCTATGATCACTATGTATTATAGCCCACCATGTAGGTATGTAGGGATTAGTAAGATTACTACTACTACTACTACTACTACTACTACTACTACTACTACTACTACTACTACTACTACTACTACTACTACTACTACTACTACTACTACTACTACTACTACTACTACTACTACTACTACTACTACTACTACTACTACTACTACTACTACTACTACTACTACTACTACTACTACTACTACTACTACTACTACTACTACTACTACTACTACTACTACTACTACTACTACTACTACTACTACTACTACTACTACTACTACTAATACTACTACTACTACTACTACTACTACTACTACTACTACTACTACTACTACTACTACTACTACTACTACTACTATTACTACTACTACTACTACTACTACTACTACTACTACTACTACTACTACTACTACTACTACTACTACTACTACTACTACTACTACTACTACTACTACTACTACTACTACTACTACTACTACTACTACTACTACTACTACTACTACTACTACTACTACTACTACTACTACTACTACTACTACTACTACTACTACTACTAATACTACTACTACTACTACTACTACTACTACTACTACTACTACTACTACTACTACTACTACTACTACTACTACTACTACTTCTACTACTACTACTACTACTACTACTACTACTACTACTACTACTACTACTACTACTACTACTACTACTACTACTACTACTACTACTACTACTACTACTACTACTACTACTACTACTACTACTACTACTACTACTACTACTACTACTACTACTACCCACACTACCCACACTACTACTACCAGTACTACTACTACTACTACTACCCACACTACTACTACTACTACTACTACTACTACTACTACTACTACTACTACTACTACTACTACTACTACTACTACTACTACTACTACTACTACTACTACTACTACTACTACTACTACTACTACTACTACTACTACTACTACTACTACTACTACTACTACTACTACTACTACTACTACTACTACTACTACTACTACTACTACTACTACTACTACTACTACTACTACTACTACCCACACTATCCACACTACCCACACTACCCACACTACCCACACTACTACTACCAGTACTACTACTACTACTACTACTACTACTACTACTACTACTACTACTACTACTACTACTACTACTACTACTACTACTACTACTACTACTACTACTACTACTACTACTACTACTACTACTACTACTACTACTACTACTACTACTACTACTACTACTACTACTACTACTACTACTACTACTACTACTACTACTACTACTACTACTACTACTACCCACACTACTACCCACACTACTACTACCCACACTACTACTACCCACACTACTACTACCAGTACTACTACTACTACCCACACTACTACTACTACCAGTACTACTACTACTACTACTACTACTACTACTACTACTACTACTACTACTACTACTACTACTACTACTACTACTACTACTACTACTACTACTACTACTACTACTACTACTACTACTACTACTACTACTACTACTACTACTACTACTACTACTACTACTACTACTACTACTACTACTACTACTACTACTACTACTACTACTACTACTACTACTACTACTACTACTACTACTACTACTACCAGTACACGTGACACACTTAGTTAACACGTGACGTTGATCACATGACTACTAGGATTATCCCCGGCAACAGGTCACATGTTACATCTGCAGGTGACAGTTGTTTGCTCCGGTGATGTCCCGAGTAATTGTGACCTAAGCCCATGGGATGTAGTGGTCAGCCGGACATAGCAGCCTGGTTATTTATTAGCCTTAGGGAGGGGCAGTATAACTTTGCACTCGAGTAGAACAATGCACGTATACGTGAATGCATACGTACATATATATATATACAAATAAATATATATATATGTTACTATTTAAAAAAATGTTACTATTTGTATTGTATTGTCCGGGGCCCTTCACAGTCATGTATAACATGTATAAGTATATGAATTCTTGAGATGTTCATTTGTATCCGCTATTTGTATTTTATTCCATATATATATATTGTTATTTTTATTTGGTGGAGTCCTTTCATCCCATCCAGGAACTTAGATGAAATTTTCACTTATAACCATATATGGCTCTAATGTCCCTTCGAAGCCGCTCTCATGTTAAGGCATCCATGGTTTTAACGAGAGCCGATCATTTATGTATACACAATTATATAAGATCACTTCTAAATAATATTTTAAGACCCATTTATAAAATTAATTAATGGTCCGGACGAGGGTCGAACCCGTGTCCTACTGCTTGTGTGTCTGACGCCTTAGCCACTGAGCCACACAGGCAGTTTTAAAAGTTATCAAGTTGTAAGTGGATACCCTTGTAGAGTTACAATATTGTCTGCAAGTTGCCGGAAATACTTGTGGTAGGATACCCTCTTTAGACGCACAAGTAGTAGGTTTGCAGGTCAAGCCCTATCCACACAAATAAAATAGGTCTTAAAACAATATTTAGAATAATCTTATTAATTGTGTATACAAAAATGAATGGCTTTTATTTAAACCACGGATGCCTTACATGTGAGTGGCCTCCACCAAAATAGACTCCACCAGCGTAACACTAACAATCACATATATCGTATACGGTAACGTAATAATGGCTATAGTACGTGGTGGACTGTATACCATCGCGTGTGACCACACCTATGTGTGCGGTTACCGGTCGTAAACACTGACATGCGCACGCCCTGTAGCGATGTGTTGACAGGGGTATGGAGGACTTGACGCCAGGATCTATATTCCCTACTGACTAGAAGGGGTGTGGATGGGAGGAGCTGTATTCCCTCCCTCCCGACTAGCAAGGGTGTGGATGGGAGGAGCTGTATTCCCTCCCTCCCGACTAGCAAGGGTGTGGATGGGAGGACTGTATTCCCTCCCTCCCGACTAGTACGGGTGTGGATGGGAGGAGCTGTATTCCCTCCCTCCCGACTAGCAGGGGTGTGGATGGGAGGACTGTATTCCCTCCCGAATAGAAGGGGTGTGGATGGGAGGAGTTGTATTCCCTCCCTGCCGACTGGTATCGATATCGCATCTATACGCGAGAACATAGGTGCCCACCTTGACGCCTACAGTTAATGCTATTCCGCTAATGCACTTCCAGTAACCGCATACACACACGCGCGCGCCTGTGTATGTCTATATGGGCGATAATTAAATAAGCGACGTATTGATTACGTCACTGTGTTTACAATGTAGGAAAGGGGGCGTGTCTAGGCTGGGGGGGCGGTACCTCTGCTAATGGGAGTGAACTATAGGTAAGCTGCTGCAGGTCTAATCCTTAGCTAAAGATTATATACTAGTAAGCTTGTATATTGTGTGTATATATATATATATATATATATATATATATATATAATATAACACTAACATAGAACGTCTACATGGTTCACTATCAATAGTTTATAGAAATGATATGTATGAATTATCAAGTATACTATGAATACTAAGGTACACTTTTTCAATAGAACAGGTGTAAATGTTATCCCTGAAAATGTTACTTTTAAAAGGTACACTATTGTAATATGAAAGGAACAGTAGTATTAGGTATAGAACATGTACAACTATGTAACACTGTTATTATATGGAACACTGATAGAAATGAATACGTTACATATATTCTTTGTGAATACATCAACTTAATATAAACCGAGTTCGATATCTCGGCGAATTGTTGACCTTTCGAGTGACCTTTCTACCGTAGACTATAGCCGTGTTATAGGATAGTAACCTCTTAATCCTTGACCCCTAACTACCTGTTTAACTTGTCTAGCTGCTAGTACATTATATCCGTATTTATCTCTATATATATAGCATGTATACATTATATATATATATATATATATATATATTCTATATATATATATATATATATATATATATATATATATATATAATATAGTCTAATATATGATGTAACCCAGGGTTACTAACCCTACTATTCGTTAGTGTGTTGTGTGTTCTATGTAGAATTGCGGGCCTATTTAACGGGTATTTGTGGGTAATTTCCCTAATTTAAAATGTTTGCCCACAACAAAATCAGATTTGTTCATTATCAATATCATAATCATATTTATCGGATGTGTTACTTTCTACCTGCTATATCTTAAATGAACCTGTATTGTGTTGTATAGGATACACACGCACTTCCTAGATTTCGATTGCATAATATATTATTATTACAAATTGACCGACTAAACGAAACACGAGCACATATTTAGCGGCGGCGTCGTCCTACATAAGAATCAACAATAATAATTAATAAATATGATAATTTCAAAGAACGAGAACAATACATGAAAGGAAACGACAATTATAAAACAATGCACACGTGCACGCCTACGTACCTAATGACCACGCGTGACCATTCATGGTATTTATGTTATATTTAATGTCTAGTAGGGGTAGAGTTCACTGACCACCTGTCTGTATGTCCTCTCCCCCACCCCTACCACACGTTACTACCTATAGTGATATCACTATGGTAACCAGTAACGCTGCACACACGATATCAGTGTGTGTGTGTGTTCTCCTAACTAGCCGTCACGTGATGGGATGCGAAGTGACAACCTCCTCGCTGCTGCCTCCTCTACCACGGTTATAACGGTGACGATACTCCAGCCTCCGATATCCCCATCTCTCTCCTCATACATCCATATATGTCACCATATCTCTTATCATCTCTATCTCCCCATCTCTCCATATATGTCACTGTCTATATCCCTTTCGACATACTCGATACATACACCTCCTTCCACTATCTATAGTACACTGTACACTGTGCATATCCGTTACGTGTGATCACTCGTAGCTTACAATGTGTATTGTATACAATAGAGTCTACACAAGTCTACACACGTGTGTTAGTGTGCATTGTACACTAAAGGGGGTATGCCACTACGAGATTTTCCCGACAATTTATAACTTTAAAACCATTTTCTATCAAGTTGTAATGGGATACCCCCTATAAAGTTATTATATTTCAGGCAAGTTGCCGGAAAGTAAGGGGGTGCCCACTACAATTGTAGTTAATAGAAAATCGTTTTAAAGTTAAAGTATACTTATAGTTGTAGTGGAATATCCCCTTAACACACACACATATCATATTATTATTAATACCACTATCATGATATGTTTTATTGCAACACATATGTATCTAGGTCTTTGTGAACACAAATAAGTATATATATTAATAAATGTATAATATATATATATTAAGATTTATTTATATATATATATATATATATACATATATATAATTAAATATACTTATACCTAAGTATAGAATGGTGACTTCTGGGTGAATTAGGTAATCCTCCGCCATTATATCTGTGATGGAGTGACCACTAATAATAGTGGTCAGCCATTGTTACTCACGCGATGCAATCCACTTATAGTTTTCGTACACCTGACGATGACGTCATTCGAGATCTAGCACGTAATCATAGATCTAATGACGTCACAATACACCGCCACCGCCTCTCGTATTCGCAGCAGCATCATTGCTTATTATCAGCGGATCATATCTCGATGAAGGGGTGTCGTTATGCAATGAACTACACACGCATACATACGCACGGATACGTACGTTGTGTATGGCATACGCACGCATACATTAGTGAACAACGCACGCATACATTAGTGAACAACGCACGAATACGTACGTTATCTGTAGGTGTTGTAAGATTACTATTTCAGACTATAGTAGTAAGTGTACTTGTTCACTTTTGTGATGCCTATTTATGATATGCAGTTCTTTTGTTATTATATAATATCATAATACCATAATGGTGTAATATTGTATATTATTATTGTTATTTTGGTGGAATCATTTCATACCGTCTATGAACCTAGATGAAGTTTTCACTTATAACCATATGGATCTAATGTCCCTATGAAGCCTCTCTCATGTTAAGGAATCCATGGTGTTAACGATAGCCGATAAGTGTTATAGACAGTTACATAAGATCACTGCTAAAATCACTTCTAAATATAGGTTTGAACCACTTTCTACTGGTTGTGTGTCTGCCACCTTATAAGGCTATAGCCAACTGATTATAGAGCAGTTTAGATTTTAAAGTTAAACTTTAAACACACATTCACACACACACATATATACAAAGTGAACTAAGTGTTGTCTACGAATATGTATGGCAATGCCGACCATTATTATTATTCACATTAGAATTGTTTATATATCTCTATTTATAAATAAGTACCACTATTTATACACACACACACACACACACACACACACACACACACACACTCGTACACACGTGTGTGAGTGCGTGTGTGTGTGTGTATGCAGTTATAGCTGCGTGTACTAGTGTTATTACTGTAGTTGTATCTCATCTCTCTCAGTAGGTGACGATTGTATCACATTATGTGTATACACTATATATATATATATATATATATATATATATAATATCATAAATATGTATACAAAGTGTATGGCTGGTATGGCGGCTATGTAATGTAGCATTAACATTACATAACGTGTTTGTTGCCCACATCTAGCGGTAATGTGGTCATGTGGTCAGACTACTACAGTGTGTATCAACTGATCACTGTCCATCTAGCTGGTCAACTGTCCCGCTATCAACTGACCACATGCTAACATCATAATTATAGATGTACAGTATACATTGTACACCTACATTGTACACCTACATTGTACACCTACATTGTACACCTACATCGTACACCTATATCGTACACCTATATCGTACACCTACATCGTACACCTACATTGTACACCTACATTGTACACCTACATTGTACACCTACATTGTACACCTACATTGTACACCTACATAACTACCAGATCGCTGGTATCACGTGTATTGTAATACTGGTGTACGAAACACGGCGCGCGTTACATAATCCCGAATTGTAGAGCTATTACGCAATACAGCATTACCTCATTGTGTACTAGGCCTACCCTGCCACCTAGTGCATTACCGTGTGCATTTCATATATTACGCAATGCTATCGTCATATCGTAATAAAACGGATCAATATAATAATTAGGGATATGATAATAAATAATACGATAATAAAATAATATAAGTAATTAAGATATATATATATATATATATAACGAAACGAGATTTACAAGAAACGAATGCAATAATATAGAGAGTATTTGAGTTTTAATCATAATCCCCAAACTGGGGACATGGGGTCAACGTTACCGGATATGGTATCGATGACGTCAGATACAGTTATATAACTGTAATCATATAATGTCATTACCATCATTACATATATTTACATATTATTTATGTTAAAAGCCAGGGATTAAAAGTATTTCTTATCATTATTTCAAATAGACACATCTAATATATATATATATATACAAGTTTAATATAAAGAGTTATCAGCGGTGATTATATATATAGCTGATAAATCTGAATATTATTATATATCTCTAACATACCCACGTATGGGAGTTTACCTACACAAAGATTACATTCTATAGGTGTAACGTTTACCTATGTAGTACTATGTGTACGCGAGAATCGATGATTCACCTGTAACCACGCCCCTCTATGACTCACCTCTAACTCCACAACAACTACCACTACTACTTATAACCATGACTCATCGATAACTCATTATTAACGTCCTCCTCCGTGTGTGCAATAGTTGTCACTACAGTCACGTGTATTAATCGTACGACTTTATTACATTGACTAGCTGGTGTGTATCGTGAATATATGTGTGTGTTAACAGTCCATGTATTATACATGGTATACCATGTACATTGTACACGTGTGTATGTGTTTGAAACCCATGGCAATACCTACATCTACAAACATAACAACATACTAAGTAGAAGCGATAACCTCGGCATTCAAAGCTTTGTGTACGTATATATACATATATATAGCTAAAATGCGCAAGATTATATCAGCGATGAGTCATAATTGTGACTCATTTCATTTTTACAGTGAAGATAACATAGGAAGAATTAGTTACTAATTGAATACCTGATAATTGTTCTTTGCATATATACTTCCGTCTACCTATTTAACACGTGACTCGGATGTGTGTGTGTGTCCTTATTATCGGGGATCATACGTACAATAATCATTATTTATGTGAGCTTATATGTGATATATAACTTAATCGTGGTATATAATCTATGTAGTTAGCATACACATGCGAATGGTTTAATTTAGTGGAGACCGGATGTGGGTATATAAGTAATGTAACGTTGCTATTAAAGTATGTAAGCCCGGCAATATATTACACACTGTAACACACATTATATTATGAAGAATACTTACATGTACACTAATTTTATATGTAACATTCCTACATATATGGTTGACTATAGTTGACAAACTATAGTTAACATAACATCAACATCATCACCATCATCATCATCATCATCATCATCATCACAGTCCACCACTACAACGCGTATACAACACACACGCACACACACACACACACACACACACACACACGCGCGACGCGCGTCGCGCGTCCTAAGGTGTGCCTAGAGAACAGCGCCTCCCCCCACTCCCCGCCCACCTAAATAGGAGGATGTGGATGATTTACTACGCATGCACGTTGATTTTCTGTTTCCGGTCATCGCAACACCCTATACGGATACTGACTTCATTCATAATCGAGTCGTTATTTTAATACAAGTGTACATTTTGCGGTCTATATTTGTACCGCTTAATTATACATGTTCACTAATATGTCCTTACATTAAAAGTGTACTTTTGAAATAAAGGAGCACTTTGTATTCATAATTAATGTGTACCTTTTACTGAAATTTCACCTTTTTTCAGACTACATTTATTCCTTTATTTTTAACAGTATACAGACCACTATATATATATAGCCTAACAGTATCATAGTATACGATACTATACGACTACTGTGTTGTTGTTGTTGTTGTTTACGCTAGATGCTCATGCGCGTGTTTATATATCGATTACGTAACGTATACCTAGCACACACGTGGCAATAGGGAACATATGTCCTCCAGTATAGCGAGTCTAACCCCCTCCCCTTCTGATATCCCCGGCTCCTCCTCCTGCCCCGCCCCTCATCTCTAGCCACGCCCCCTCGCTGCCGTTTAGTAACTCTGACATCTAGCGGTGGTATTAACTCTACTTACACACGCACACTGTGCTTCGCACAGTGTGCACAGTGTGCACAGTGCGTCGCACACAGTAGTAACGTGTCACGTATATAGTGACATATTACGTAATAGTGACACCACATTAAACATGTACATTGTACAATGTATACATCATATACACTTTAGAATGTACATTGTACATTGTATACAACATATACACTGTATAATGTACACTGTACATTGTATAACTATACATGTTAAATTAGATTTTACTAGACTTAAAAACACCTACAAAACATACTACTTAGCCAATTGGTATTTACATTCTGATGATAGTATTGCACTCTTTTATATCTAAATGTGAGAGAATTTCTCCTATAGGTTATATATCTATATAATTACTATTGTCACTTATATAGAAACGATTAACTAGAAAACTGCATCTATAGATGCAGTTACTATAGTAACAAATGTTACCGACAATATAGCGTACAGTGTATGTCGTACACACACACATGATGTGCCGTTATTACAATACAGATAACTTACGCAAGTGCATGTTATACCCACACATTGTACTGGCCCCTATGTACACTGTACTGTTGTGTATGACCACACACAACAGTACCGTCTCACTCGTATACATCCGTGTGTACGTATGACTACTGCACCTACAGGTACCGACAGCACAGTAGGGGCGGTCATCCATGGCCTCCTTTAGCTTCAGGCCGTGAGGCAGGTTTTCGCGAAATAATTTAGAAGGGACGCTTTTTAATGACTTTTTCCATACATTTATGATTGAATAAATTAAAGAAAAATACACTAATTAATATCTGATAAAGATTATTTTATAATATTAACTATTAATTCATTAAATTAACATATTATATCACATCGTTTTACATGTATTTATTTAATAAAATAAAAATTAAATAGTATAATCTTTGTTAAATATTGTCAAATCTTTGATAATTATATTTAAAATTTAAATATTTTATCTAGTTAAAGTTATTTAATTACACTTTTAGGAAAGTAAATGTATATATATATGTATAGTATATACATTTAATAATTAATATTTACTAATTAATTATGGTATGCATTCTTAATTAATCATATTATATATTTAATTCGACGTTTTAAAAATAATTTTAAATTGTAATTTTTTTTAATATAATTTATAATACGTTTATCTAGTTAAAGTTATTTAAATACACTTTTAGATAAGTAAATTTATATATATGTATAGTATATACATTTAATAATTAATATTTATCAATGGATTATTGTACGCATACTTAATTAATCATATTATATATTTAATTCGATGTTTTTAAAATAATTTTAAATTGTAATTTTTTTTAATATAATTTATAATACGTTTATCTAGTTAAAGTTATTTAAATACACTTTTAGATAAGTAAATTTATATATATATGTATAGTATATACATTTAATAATTAATAGTTATCAATGGATTATGGTATGCATGCTTAATTAATCATATTATATAGTTAATTCAATGTTTTTTAAATATAATATATAATATTTTTAATAAATGGTGTTTAAAATTACTTTAATATATTTGTATATTATATTTATTAAATTTATAGATACAATTATTATAGTATGTATATTTAATATATCATATTATATATTTAATGCAGTGTTTTTAAGATAATATTTATAATTATAGAATTCCATTTAAAAAAATATAAAGTCGTTATTATAATATTTATAATTTTAGTATTTTCAAATTTGTGGATACTATATTAATAAAATTCATATATCCAAATATTAATTATTATTTAATTTTAAATAATGTAATTTAATATAAAGTAATTACTACATTGTATTAACAAAGCCAGGGTTTTGGTATTAATAATAATTTTAAATTTAATAGTAAATATAATATATAATAAAATAATAACAATAATATTAAAATTTAGCAAGTTTATATATATTTTTTTTGTTCACATCTGATTTTAATTTTCTATAATTGTTTAATAATATATTGATATTTACTGATAATCCTTTTTTTATCATAGAATAAGTATCGCTATGACAATATGTGCAGATTTCATAAATTTCCATTAATTCGTCATAATTTTTACTAATATATTCTATACTAATTGCTAATATTACATTCTTTTCATATGTACATTTAGTAAAGTTAATTTCATATTTAGATACGCATAAATTAAATATATCATAAACAATTTGTATAACTTTAAATAGAATATTAGATGGATATAATAATCCCCCACGATTAGGGTCGTCAATATATTTTAAAAATTCTTTATCAATTTCTAGCTGAATAGTATCTTCACTTATTACAAATGCTTTAGATTCTTCATATTTCTTAGATCTTTACGCCTTCTTAGCAACATAACCATATATATAGCATAGTACCGCCATATCGTCATTAGTATTTAACATGATATCGTCATAATCAAAATCCTATAAATAATTAAATTTTATTTTTTAAACAATAGATTATATGTATTTAATATGATTCGATCAGCCATATTATATTGTAATTGACCTTAGCAAAGTTTTCATCATACTTGGATTGTTCTGTAATAAACTGACAACATATTATACTGGAACATGATACTACGGTGTACTGGAACGTGACAATATGATATGCTGGTACTGGAACATGGTATCACGTTATGCTGGAACTTGTAATTATGGTGTATTGTAACGTGACAACATATTATATTGGAACATGATACTACGGTGTACTGGAACGTGACAATATGATATGCTGGTACTGGAACATGGTATCATGTTATGCTGGAACTTGTAATTATGGTGTATTGTAACGTGACAACACATTATGCTGGAACTTATAAGTACGGTGTACTGGAAAGTGAAAACACATTAGGCTGGTACTGGAACATGGTATCACGTTATGCTGGAACTTGTAATTATGGTGTATTGTAACGTGACAACATATTATATTGGAACATGATACTACAGTGTACTGGAACGTGACAATATGATATGCTGGTACTGGAACATGGTATCACGTTATGCTGGAACTTGTAATTATGGTGTATTGTAACGTGACAACATATTATATTGGAACATGATACTACGGTGTACTGGAACGTGACAATATGATATGCTGGTACTGGAACATGGTATCATGTTATGCTGGAACTTGTAATTATGGTGTATTGTAACGTGACAACACATTATGCTGGAACTTATAAGTACGGTGTACTGGAAAGTGAAAACACATTAGGCTGGTACTGGAACATGGTATCACGTTATGCTGGAACTTGTAATTATGGTGTATTGTAACGTGACAACATATTATATTGGAACATGATACTACGGTGTACTGGAACGTGACAATATGATATGCTGGTACTGGAACATGGTATCATGTTATGCTGGAACTTGTAATTATGGTGTATTGTAACGTGACAACACATTATGCTGGAACTTATAAGTACGGTGTACTGGAAAGTGAAAACACATTAGGCTGGTACTGGAACATGGTATCACGTTATGCTGGAACTTGTAATTATGGTGTATTGTAACGTGACAACATATTATATTGGAACATGATACTACAGTGTACTGGAACGTGACAATATGATATGCTGGTACTGGAACATGGTATCATGTTATGCTGGAACTTGTAATTATGGTGTATTGTAACGTGACAACACATTATGCTGGAACTTATAAGTACGGTGTACTGGAAAGTGAAAACACATTAGGCTGGTACTGGAACATGGTATCACGTTATGCTGGAACTTGTAATTATGGTGTATTGTAACGTGACAACATATTATATTGGAACATGATACTACGGTGTACTGGAACGTGACAATATGATATGCTGGTACTGGAATGTGACATTACGTTATACTGGAACTTGAAATTATGGTGTATTGTAACGTGACAACATATTATGCTGGAACATGATACTACGGTGCATTGGAACGTGAAAACACATTATGCTGGTAATGGAACATGACATCAAGTTATGCTGGAACTTGTACTTATGGTGTATTGTAACGTGACAACACATTATGCTGGAACTTATAAGTACGATGTACTGGAACGTGAAAACACATTGTGCTGGTACTGGAACATGATATCACGTTATGCTAAATCTTGTAATTATGGTGTATTGTAACGTGACAAAATATTATGCTGGAACTTATAGTATAGAATATATTAGTAAAAATGATGACGAATTAATGGAAATTTATGAAATCTGCACATATTGTCATAGCGATAATTATTCTATGATAAAAAAAGGATTATCAGTATTTATCAATATATTATTAAACAATTATAGAAAATTAAAATCAGATGTGAACAAAAAAAATATATATAAACTTGCTAAATTTTAATATTATTGTTATTATTTTATTATATATTATATTTACTATTAAATTTAAAATTATTATTAATACCAAAACCCTGGCTTTGTTAATACAATGTATTTATTACTTTATATTAAATTACATTATTTATAATTAAATTATAATTAATATTTGGATATATGAATTTTATTAATATAGTATCCACAAATTTGATAATACTAAAATTATAAATATTATAATAACGACTTTATATTTTTTTAAATGGAATTCTATAATTATAAATATTATCTTAAAAACACTGCATTAAATATATAATATGATATATTAAATATACATACTATAATAATTGTATCTATAAATTTAATAAATATAATATACAAATATATTAAAGTAATTTTAAACACCATTTATTAAAAATATTATATATTATATTTAAAAAACATTGAATTAACTATATAATATGATTAATTAAGCATGCATACCATAATCCATTGATAACTATTAATTATTAAATGTATATACTATACATATATATATAAATTTACTTATCTAAAAGTGTATTTAAATAACTTTAACTAGATAAACGTATTATAAATTATATTAAAAAAAATTACAATTTAAAATTATTTTAAAAACATCGAATTAAATATATAATATGATTAATTAAGTATGCGTACAATAATCCATTGATAAATATTAATTATTAAATGTATATACTATACATATATATAAATGTACTTATCTAAAAGTGTATTTAAATAACTTTAACTAGATAAACGTATTATAAATTATATTAAAAAAAATTACAATTTAGAATTTTTTTAAAAACATTGAATTAAATATATAATATGATTAATTAAGTATGCATACCATAATCCATTGATGACTATTAATTATTAAATGTATATACTATACATATATATACATTTACTTTCCTAAAAGTGTAATTAAATAACTTTAACTAGATAAAATATTTAAATTTTAAATATAATTATCAAGGATTTGACAATATTTAACAAAGATTATACTATTTAATTTTTATTTCATTAAACAAATACATGTAAAACGATGTGATATAATATGTTAATTTAATGAATTAATAGTTAATATTATATAATAATCTTTATCAGATATTAATTAGTGTATTTTTCTTTAATTTATTCAATCATAAATTTATGGAAAAAGTCATTAAAAAGCGTCCCTTCTAAATTAAAATTGAACAAAATAAAAAGTCTGCCTCACGACCTGAAGCTAAAGGAGGCCATGGGTCATCCCCGAGTTGTTGATGTACGTGTGTATGTCTGCACACACGAATGCCTGTATGTGCACTCGTGCATACACATACCCACACACAGTAGTTAATTAGAACACATACGCGCGCCTACATACGAATAGCGTTATTGCGCATGCGATACGGCTATTGTTTTGTATTGACGTTACGTAATCATAACAATGCGAATAGTAGGCCTAACATTCACCGTACTACTTATACCTTCACCACCGCACATGGTTAGCAGAATACCCTATCATTTTCTTTTATTCAAATAATGTTCTACGAAAAGATATAACCCTTATTCCGAATCGAGTATTTCTCTTTTCGAATTCTATTTTGTATACAAAACACCCTCAGCGCCACCTATATCGGGTTAATATTAGGAACTTATTACTTTTACTTTTACCCCATGACTCTTGAACCGTATACCCAAAAGGGAGACATGTGTCACAATAACTTCGCCATTCGATTCGGTTATTCGTCATCATCAGGTAGTCACCGAGATCTGCGCATGTCCATTCCATCTTCGGACTTTTAGCGAATGCATTGCTACGTGGCCAAACCAACACAGCTTTCTTTTTGATTATTGAAAATAGTGTCATAAAATGCCCAACATAAGGGTTAAGTTTCTCTTTAATGTAGATATTCGTTTCAAGCTCTCTGTAATTTAAACATACTTACTTATCAGTAAAAGTATACGTTTACTTTAGTCCCTTTGCGCTTTATTTTCAAAAGCTTACATTCTTTTCTCCACCTTCTCTGTAATAATCCTCATCAATAGAGTAATATTGCACCAGTGGTTTGTACAGATTGTACAGTTTGTTTTGAAGCCAATTGTATTGCTTGACCAAATAGTTTGTGATCTGATCAATGCCGATGTAATGGTGGATAGGCTGATTCGGATATCTGTTTCACTTGTACTATCTTCTTTTATGGTTGCTGCTAGATATTTAAATGTATCTACCTCTTCCAATATTTATCTTTGATGACCTATGTGTTGTTTATACTGTAAATTTGTATCAAACTATACTTTTTAAAATGTAAAATAATATGTTTAATTACTATTTCTATAATATAAACTAAGTGTCCATTACTAATATATAGCAATAGGATACAATAGGATATGTAAGTTTTAAATGCTATACATATCTATATGGCAAGTGTAGGGTAATATATATTGCATGTCATTTAATAATGAAAACATTGTTGTATGGAAACCGTTCCGAATCTAAATCTATTTCAGTGATTCGATACTGCTGCTAGCAGCGGCAGGTAGTAGTTATTAATTACGTTGCATATATAGGAAGTGGTATATCCCGCAACATATTTAGTTATACACATGTATGACCTAGTGCACATGGATATTTACATACTTTAATAATCTCATATACACGTGAAGATTATACTAATGCACATACATATATATGTATGTGTGTATATATATATGTGTGTGTGTGTGTGTGTGTGTGTGTGTGTGTGTGTGTTGTGTACATATAGAAAATAAACATACACATGTGACAATGGATAGATATATATATATATATATACAAAAAGTATACATTCATGAATGAATATACACCATTATTAATACATATATATTCAAAAATACATGCAGTGCAATATACACTGTACACTGTACACTTCACAATGTACACTGTACATTTTACAGTGTACAGTGTATAACTATAGTTATTCAGTGTATTATTATTATTAATAATATGAATCAGTATCGCTTGTTTATAATTGCATATAACGGTATTGACCGCTTCCACCACCACCACTACTACTACTACTACTACTACTACTACTACTACTACTACTACTACTACTACTACTACTACTACTACTACTACTACTACTACTACTACTACTACTACTACTACTACTACTACTACTACTACTACTACTACTACTACTACTACTACTACTACTACTACTACTACTACTACTACTACTACTACTACTACTACTACTACTACTACTACTACTACTACTACTACTACTACTACTACTACTACTACTACTACTACTACTACTACTACTACTACTACTACTACTACTACTACTACTACTACTACTACTACTACTACTACTACTACTACTACTACTACTACTACCACTACCACCACTACTGCTACTACTACTACTACTACTACCACCACTACTACTACTACTACTACTACCACCACCACCACCACCACCACCACTACTACTACTACTACTACTACTACTACTACCACTACTAATACTACTACTGCTACTACTACTACCACTACTACCACTACTACTACTACTACTACTACTACTACTACTATTACTACTACTACTACTACTACTACTACTACTACTACTACTACTACTACTACTACCACTACTACTACTACTACTACTGCTACTACTACTACCACTACTACCACTACTACTACTACTACTACTACTACTACTACTACCACTACTACCACTACTGCTACTACTACTACTACTACTACCACCACTACCACTACTACTACCACCACTACCACTATTACCACCACTATTGCCACCACTATTGCCACTATTATCACCACCACTATTGCCACTATTATCACCACCACTATCACCACCACTACTACCACCACTATTATTATCACCACTACTACTACTACTACTACTACTATTACCACCACCTATTCTATCACTACTACTACTTCTGCCACCACTAACACCACCACTACCATCACCACCACTAATAACAACACTATTACCACCACTACTACTACCACTAACACCAACCAAACCACCAGCATCACTACTGACCATATATTGACCTCACTGATATTATGTAACACAGTGTTTGTGTCTCTCTCTCTAACCTGTTTCCTCTCAGACTCCTACGCACACTGTAGTTAATTAAGCTCCCCCACCACACGCCCGACGCTACTGGACAATCAATACATCTATGTGACTATCGCATCCTCCTTCTCCTCATCCTCCTCATCCCACCATCGTCATCGTCATCTATATCTTCTCCATCTTACCCCAGTCTGCATCCTCCTCCTCCTCATCTCTTGTGTGTACCCCCACGGACCTCATCCTTCACCCCCTTTCCGCGCATCTCTATACTCATGAGCACACTGGTCAGCATTAGTTGTACGCGTGCGTCAGTTGTTCGCGTGCGTTAGTTCGAGGTTGAGTTCGCGTGCGTATGCCTATATATAAACAAATATGCGCTAGTATTCATACACGAGCCTTTATTGTAATAAGGGGCCTGAGCCTGTAGTAATCATGTTAGCCATTGCCACAGCATGCATACTAATGTAGAGACGCGCGCACACACATGGGTGTGGTACACCCATACACGTGTTAACAAACGCACCCACACACAGTCACCTTGACAAGGTCGCCTGTATAGATCACGTAGTGGACATCTCGTGGTGTCAGCGATGATGTTATTATCGCTGTTGTTCTATAAATAGACTACCAGCACCACGGTTATATCGGTCTATTGTATTACATCGTGTATATTACAGTTGAGGTGACGTAATCAGAGCTTCTTCTCGCACAGCTTCATATTACGTAAGGTGGGTAGAGAACAATGGCCGCGGTGTTAGGTAACATCTACTAGCGGTGACCTCTACCGGTGACCTCTAGATGTAAGCATGCGCACTATATACCTGTAGTCATGCGCGTGTATTGTTTATCATCAATACCCACGTGGTATATAGTTAACATCATAGGGTTATAACTATATGTGTGTGTAAATATAATTGTATTTATTGATGAATTTACTTTGTCTATGTCTACAGTAATTAAGATTATACCACACTCAATACATGCTATAGCATTAGAATATAGATATATTCTTCTGTATATATTGTATATATAATGATAGTTATAGCAAAGCCCTTTGGATAGGGCTTTGGTTATAGCAAAGATTTTGCGAAGCAAAGATATAACACTCCCTATGCATGCAACGTAATTTAGTAATATCCCTAACCGCTGCTAGCAGTAGTATCGAAATCACTGAAATAGATTTAGGTTCGGCTATGTTTGCATACAACAATGTTTTCATTGCTCTATTAAATTACATGCAATATAAATTAGCTTTTACTCACTAAATATATACTTATAGCATTTAAAACATACATATCATATTTGTTTGTTATATATTAGTAATGAACACTTAGTTTTCATCATATAAATATTAATTTAAAGCATATTATTTATCATTTTAAAAGTGTATAGTTAAATACGAATTTACATTATAAACAACGCATAGTTCCTAAAAGTAACCCGCTATAGGTGGCACCAGGGTATTTTGTATACAAATTCGAATTACACAATTTCGCGTAAGTGTTATATCTTTCCTTCGGAAAATCGTTGGTTATAGTGATACAATTTTATAAATATATTTAAAAAAACTGAAATAGTTATGATTTCTTATAAATGCATTATACTTACATAGACGACATATTTACCACTATAGATAAATCTCCCAGCTTCACTGGGAAGCACATACACATACATACACACATATGCACACACACAATCATATGCGGTAACAAATCGGTGGGAATACGGTCTGTTGCCGCATTCATAACATTTCGACATTATGATCAATTGGTGTGACTCATCCATTCAGTGATTCATTAATAATATGTGACTCATTAATATATTGTAACTCTATATTCATCTCTATATCTATAATACAAACATCACAATAAATGTGTACCTCGGACATGTTATAAATAACTTAGGGAGCAAGGATATTATACTTTGTCATTATAGTTTTAATTTCGTAAGTTTATGATATACATAAGAACAAAAGCAAACATTCAGAGTTTAAATCCAGAAATATCGTCTACTGCTACTACTACTAATACTACTGCTACATCTACTACTAATAATACTACTACCAATACCACTACCACTACTACTACCATTACTACTATATATATATATATATATATATATATATATTAGCATGAATATCTGTACAGAATTGTAATACAATCAACATTAGATTCTGATAAAATTCCAAATAATCAATTCTGCATTTAATATAATTATAATGTTTAACTATGCGTTCTGTGATATGAACTAGCTACATTCTGATTGGTTGAATAACCATGGTTACTTGCCTACTTAACCAGGTTATCTGCAGATATAAAATCAGTCATGAATATAAATATGAAGTTCTTTTTATTGAATTTACAAATTATATTATCAACCAAATATATATATATATATATATATATATAAATATATATCAGTATATATATTTCATATATTTCATATACAATTCTACTAATATTACTGATAATACTATTACTTACTACTTAATACTACTTAATACTACTCACTACTTAATACTACTACTTATATTTGTCATTCCTATATTAATACTGTTGTCTACTGTTAATATATTAGGAGTATATTCATATTAATACAACTAATAGTATTACTGCTAATGCTATATCACATTGGAATACGTCGTATCCTATATGTTAACTTATTACAGCATGGTTTAGTGGTTTACCCACACTGTGAGACACACACATACATACACACACACACACACACACACACACACACACACACACACACATACACATGTATATAAACGCACTGAGTTCGCATGCTACATTAAAAAACACTCCTATATATTATACATATACAAATTAATAGAATGCCACACGTTTGCACTCACATACATTTTACATTGTATAGTACATTGTACATTCGCCCACATATGCGTGAACATACACACACACACACACATGCCACTATGATGCTAATTAAGCATGCACTACGATGACTCACGATGAATCACACGGTTCATGTTGTACACAATTAATATCAATTAATCAGATTATCTATTTGTATACATGCATACTACTATGACAGTGTATATAGCGTGACTCACGTGCTAGCGTATGAGTCATAACGAATATACATGACGCTTTACATAGTACACTAAAGGGTTAGGGTATAATTGTAGACGTATTATTATAGTAATATATATATATATATATATATATATATTGATACTATATTGTAACTAACCACGTCACAGGGTTATAGTGACAATGTAAGCTGCCTGCCTCATTCATACTAACAGTGTACATCCTGATATCTGGTCACATCGTTATAGCCATATATGCATAGACATTAGAGTGAGGTCATATATACCTCACTCAATATCTATGCATATATGGTATTGTTTATACTCGTCGTTATCACATCATTATTTCCCAATCTAACCAATGCATTAACTTATTATCTTAATTATCATATATTAATCCAATTATAGTTATCTAAATATTAATTTTCAAATAAAATTGTCATAGAAACTAAATTATGATCATATATTTATACTATATTATATATTAATATCAAAAAAGTAGTTTGAAAGAAATAATTTGAAATGGTCAATATCTAGTTTTACATATATGTGTGTATGTGTTGTTTGCAGCCTTGTGTAATGAAGTATAGTGGATAGTACTACCATATATGGAAGTATACTATATATATATATATATATATATATAAATCTGATTATATCTGGTTATATCATCTATGCTAATTTTATATCTTTATTCTTAAAACCTTTCCACCTCTCCCTGTCTCCGCTACAAAACACTCGCGTTACATCTATTATCGTTGTACCCTCCCTACCCGCCCCCTGGGGAGCATATCCTGCACATGCGCGTGTGTATTGATGTTTAATCACCCGTGTATATCATACACTACACGGCACATCAAACAACACTACCGCTACCTATGGATCTACGCCTATCATATTTCATGCACGGCTTATGGGTTTACTATTTAATAGCGTTTGTTTTATGTACATATATAATTATATTAGAACCAATACCCGTATATACTATACAGTGTATAGTATAATATTTATATATATATATATATATATATATATATTACCATTTATTAAGGGTTTATCTTTAATAATCGACAGGAGATTTGTAATGTATTACAGGTATTGTTATATATTTACCCTATAGGGTATACGTGCATCAAACAGTTGTATAGGGTTATGTTTTATGTATCGGTGTAGAGCGCCGCACTGCCAATCAGAAACGTTTAAACGAGGTCATTATAAAAACGCGTCACTCAAATACCTGAATGCAGCGAAAGAGTGACATGTTTAATATATGTATCTGACTGTAATTAGATATGAGAATTTATATTAAAAGAATCCAATTATTTGTGAAAGTTACGAATTTATCTCTCTTATATAAAGAGGTATTAAAACTGCTATTCACTATGGCTCGTATGGCATACATCAACGGTAAAATAAAGAGAGTTTATTTACATCGGCAAAGCTATTTTATTAAATTCACCGCACATTCTATAAATAGATACACGGTCCAGATTTGTACATTTCACGTTGCTGTTTTAGTGTATCTTACCTCCTCTACGATTGTCATGTGAATTGTATTGTATTGTATTATATTGTATTGTATTGTAGTGTATTGTATTGTAGTGTATTGTTTTATATTCGTACTATAAACACTATCCACGTCTCTTACATAGACGTTTAAGTGCACACACACACACACACACACACACACACACACACACACACACACACACACACACACATATATATCAGTATACTCTACATAGATTAGTGATATCATATTACGTTGATTATTTTCAATGTAGTATTATGTTATTTATAAGTAATAAAATACTATTAATACAATCACAATTACTAGTATGCATATGCCCTTGATATGCCTTATACCACTACTACTACTACTACTACTACTACTACTACTACTACTACTACTACTACGAATACTACTACTACTACTACTACTACTACTACTACTACTACTACTACCCAGCAAACAGTAAGAGTAGCATATGCTAGAACCTCAAATGTTTACATTGTGCTATTATGCTGCCATTATGCTGCTATTAAATGTATATTATGCTGCTATTAATTGTTCATGCTATTATGCTGCTATTAATTTGTCATGCTATTATGCTGCTATTGTTAGAATAGCAGCATAATAGCAGCATATTATACTTTTAAAATTAATAGTAGTATAATATTAGCATAATGGCAGCATAATAGCAGCATAAAATCAGAATAATAGCAGTATAACAGCAGCATAATAGCACAATGTAAACATTTTAGGTTCTAGCATATGCTGTTATGCTGCTATTATGCTGCTCTTACTGTTAGCTGGGTACTACCAAAGCCCTTTAGGGCTTTGGTACTACTACTACTACTACTACTACTACTGCTGCTGCTACTACTACTACTAGCATCACAGGTATCCTAGTAACATATGAGAGAATCACCGTTACCAAATTGGATATCGTTAGCCGAGATTTCTAATTAAAATCCTCTGTCGCCCGCAACTAATGAGATTCAGAGATTGTCAGACCACGCCCCCTTTTTATGTAAACAACACCTCCTTCTCCTCCTCCTTCGCGTAATTCACGCGCGATCTCGTACACTAGGCTTTCCTCGAAGATCAATGGGTACGCCCAGTGATGGGCGTTACTTCGAGTAGGGGCGTGTCTACCATTAGTGAGCCTCTAACGTAGTTCATACCTGGCTATATTGATTGGTTATATTGTTTACAATATCCTACATACGTATATTATTTCAATATATACGTTAATTACATATAGGATGGTTACCAAATTAAACCTTAATTAATTTACTAACGTAATTACTTATCTAATAAACAAACAATTATCAAGAATCTGAGGATTTAATATTCAGAGGAACATAGTAGATTATTAAAAAGGTTAATTCTATAAAAGGTTAAAACTTTAAAATATATACCCATACACTTTTATTTCTTTCCCATTTCTATAATATACAATGTGTTACTTCATCTAATATGGTAAACTTAAATGATGTCATAATCTTGCATGCTATATAAATGTACTTTTTGATTTTCGAGGTGAATTTTAATAATTCCTTTCTTACAAAAGTATATTTATTATAATACTCATCTATTATAATAATAGTTTGTATCGCTATATCTTACTAAGCCAGTGTCTAGTGAACTATAGTTATGTTGCAGCTTCTTTCATCTCGCCATCTCTCTGAACAATCTTCCTCATTGCTACGTAATGTTGTGCACGTCTCTGAAATACACTCTATTTTAGTACTTTAGTAAACGTGTCTTCATCATCATCATCATTGTTCTACTGATATATGTGTCATATGCTTCTCACAACCATTACACATATACAATCCTCTTGAATCATAGCATACAACTATCATATATTAGTAATTTACCGTATATATATATACGTATATTTGTATAAGTTGTAATAGGGAGATATTACCATATAAGGTTATAAGTAACTAAAGCTCGGTAGATATTCACCGCGGGTTTATCTTACATAAAACTGTTCCTTGTTATCTTTGTATTACCTCATATAGTCGGTTATACTATTAGTCATGATAGTCACATCATGATTCGTACAGCATACACACATACTTATGAACTATAGAAGCAAGCGAATGTATTCCTCTAACCAATATATATTTTACTTTCACTAATCTTAATAAAATACTCGACTCCCCTATTCCCCCTTACATTAATTACCCTATCGAAGTACCCTGGGAGTATAGTTGTGTATCTTATTACCTATACATTGTAAGCGATTACGTTTGTAGAATGGTTACATTTACAACCCTGTTTAACCCTGCAGGGTTAGCAATAGTCTAACACGCCTACTCCAATTATGTAATACTATACGAAGTGTTCGAGTTGAACATTTGGGCGAATATCGGCACTCTTATCTATAGTGTAATAGTGTATTATAAAGACACTCTCTCTCTCTCTCTGCGCATGCGTAGATCAGTACAACAATACGACCACTTATCAGTACCGTTCATTCGCTACACCTCTCACAAACACCATCTACTAGCTCCCTCGGGGCTCCCCTCGTACATGTGTGTGTACCTCTTAGGCAAGCTAGACTGATAGAAATGTGCGCTTTCTACTGCTAATATGATGATGATGATAATGATGATGATGATGATGATGAAGATGATGATGATGATGATGAATGTTTATTTAAACACTTAAATAAATCATAAATGATTTCTTAAAAGTGTACTAGAATATATATATATATATAGAAATAAAAAGTAATAGAAGTATTTAAAACAGATGATAATACATGATTTACTTGTATTGTTCTTATATCACTATTCATGATTGTATTGATGACGTATGTGTTTTTAGTAAATCACACCTACAAGTAGTGCCATACAAGTGTATTATAATGTATATGTGTGTCTATATGTGTTCGTGTGCGTTTGGTATTATATATATATGTGTGTGCGTATGTGTGTTTGTATGTATGTGTGTGTGTTTACGTGTTTGTGCCATCGATATAAAGAAAGTCTCTCTTTATATCGATGGTTTGTGCATGTGTGGTTGGTTGTATGCGTATATATGTATGTGTTCGTGCGTATGTGTGTGTGTGTGTTCGTGTGTATGTGTGCGCGTATGTGTTTATTTAATGTAATTATGTAATAGTATACGTTCATGTGTAGGTGTATACATTATAATCTAATATAGTATACTGTATCAATATCACCTCTACGCAAACCTATATTTACAATCAATGTTCATTATAGAAACCCGACCCACACACGCGCGCGCACACACACGCACACACACACCCACCCACACACAAACACACACACGCACACACACACACACACACATACGCACACTATATAACACACGAATATTAGTTATGTAATGGTGTTATCGATTCAAAGGATTTTCAAAAGTCGAGATCAATATATTACATAATTTAATGGATTTATTATCGATAATAATGATCATGATAATGATCATTATTATCATTATTATGAGTTGTTTGCGGCTTGCATATATTGTTATCACTATACGGTATGCCTGTATACTATACAAGCATACACTGTATAGTGTAACGTGTGTTATTGATGTTCTTACAAATGTCTGCCTATGTATTGGTATTGATATAGATATATATATATATATATATATAATTTTCTAAACATATACCTAATTAAATTATATTATATAAAAACTAGTGTTTTTATTGCTAACTACACATTTAAGTTATAGTATTGACATTTACCGGTGAGTGTGTGTGTGTGTGTGTGTGTGTGTGTGTGTGGCTAATGACGAGGTATACACTACACACACACACGTGTGTGCGCTGTGTTTGATGTACTAGTGGCCCCAGTGCAGTGGTCCCAAACACGTATTATAATTGCATATAGTTAACATTATATAACGTGTCCTATACACACGATGTACACACTCACCCTATCTCACACCCACCCACACCCGCACCATCTTATACACAATATACATGTGTCCTAGGCAGGGATAGCGATCAGATTACCCTAGGACGGAGTGAATGTCTGTGCGCATATACATGTCCTATATATGATAGGTACACTGTGCAGTCTTCACTGAACAGTGACATCTAACCTATAGCACACATGTACACTGTTCACTGCAGACTAATAATGTTACGTAAGCACTAACACTTAATCAGTAACGTATAGCATTACGTAATACACCCGCACACACACTCGAGCGCACACCCGCACCCGCACACACGACGTATACTATATAGATAATAATTAGTTGTAATTATGCAAACAACCCACGCACAGCCTGCCTACCTGCCTATGTATACCTACGCCTATTGATGTTTGTGTATGTGTATGTGTGTGTGTGTGTACGTGCAATACATACTGTGCTGTTATGTGTGTGTGTGATACAGCAGCCTCAGCACTTAGCTGTGTAAATATCACTAGCAACGAATGTCCTCCATTGTCTGTAGTGATCTATATACTATACCACCTATATACCTACTACACTACTACCTACTACCCCTACTATACCTCTAACCCACCCATATAGCTTTATCTCTAGCTCTATGAACCCACCCCTAAGGGGGTCACATCTCACTAACAGTATTTCCGGAAATAATGTCCTTACATGTTTTCTAGAAAGTGATTTTCTAGCAAGTTGTAGTGGAATACCACCTTACTTTCCGGCAACTTGCTGGAATGCAGTACTTTAAACGGGGTATCCCACTATAACTTGATA
Organism: Osedax fenrisi; assembly: GCA_964019155.1. Classification (NCBI taxonomy): domain Eukaryota; kingdom Metazoa; phylum Annelida; class Polychaeta; order Sabellida; family Siboglinidae; genus Osedax; species Osedax fenrisi. The sequence goes on along the minus strand of OZ025244.1, from coordinate 6,869,891 downwards.
GAAAATCACTTTCTAAAAAACATGTAAGGACATTATTTCCGGAAATACTGGTAGTGGGATACCCCTTAATACACATCTACTACAGGTGGTAGTGATGATGATGGTGGTGATGGTGGTAGTGGTGGTGGTGGTGGTGGTGGTGGTAGTAGATCATTAAATATGCAGGTGGATATTTCTGCTTTAATTATGTACGCTGTACAGTTGTTTGTACACGTATTACAATGTACGTTAATATGTTGTTGTACACGTATATGTGTCCTACACTATATATTATACATATATAATTGTGTATACACACTTTACATGTCGCTATTAGCTTATAATAGAGTAACAATAAGAGTAATAACAACATCTATATGTGTACATCTCTCGTAAGTGGGGTATGCTTGTGGGTTGTGTATATGTAGACTGTAGAGTGTAATATAGACTATATAATACAGTGTATATATTGTGTAATACGCAATGTGTATGTGCTGTGTGCGATGTGTGTGGAATGTAAACTCGCACACCCACACACACACCCGCACATACAAGTATCAATGCATACATAGTACCTATCACGTACACAATCTCGCACACGCATATCAAACATATATATATGTATTACCCTATCAAAGATACTAGAACTATCGTTATAATAATGTGGGTTTAAATGTGACCTCACTACACAGAGCTAGAGAGAAAGGCTTTCTCTCTAGCTCTATGCCTCACAATACTGACTAACTACTATCACCAATACTGACTAACTACTATCACCAATAACCAATGTAATACTAACACTATACCTAACAACACCTAACACAATCGTTAGATGCTTTGTCACATTGTTCTCGTTATATTATTAATACATATAATCATTATTAGTATTCACTTTGTTATCGTGGTATTAACACTGATACCGAGTGGATCAATACCTCACGTGTGTGTGTACTTACATGCATACATACATACGTCAGTCAGCCGGTCAGCACTATTCTCGCTACCTTATAAGGAGTGTAGACATAGGTCCTACAGTGCGTACCTACAGTATGTCCTACATAGCATTCATTACTGTAATAACACATCGATAATTAAGGCACAACTAGCAATTATATACAACACGATGGTCCACGATATTGCATATATTGTAGTATACTACCTCGGAAAATATATATTTATATATATATATATATATACATTTATGCAGTACTATTATATAGTATACAATATATTGTTGAATACAGAGAATTATTATTACAATTAATCGATAATAACTTGCAAATCATTCACAGCAACATTCATCTTAACTAATTCTATAGTGAAATACACATGATTATGTAACGTCGATAGTTGTATTGTTAAGAGGACATAGCGCGCGTGTGTATGTCCTCTTACTATACACAAACATACTGTTTAACAAGGGGATAACAAGATAACAATGGTTTATTAGCTTCGTATACCTCCAACCTACGTATTACATCAACCTCATTGTTGTAGACAGCGGTTGTTACATGTTAGCTGTAAGGTTATGTCCTAGGGGTTATGTATTAATACGCTGGCTCACGTCATCGCCGCATGTATTAATACACGTGATGCATATGAAGCTTAATTATATCGATATATAATATAGATATAAAACAAATACATAGCATACAGTGCACTATACTGTACTACTATAGTATGATATAGTAGTACCAGGTAGTATAATACATACAATAATTCCGCTCACCCTCTTACCAGATTTCGAAGTGGTCATCTTCGCTGTGGTCATCTTCTCCGCCGTGTCCTTAGTCTCTGTTGACCTGTGACCTCCCACTGTTACGTTACCCCCTCTATATGGCACCGCACCGGTCAACTAGTACAACTACCACCACGGTCAACACTAACAATAACGCTCGTACACAATAGCCGGCTTCTAACATCGACCTCCAGCGGAACACCCACCGTATTATCGCCCCCCCCCTGCCCAGCCCAATAGTTCAATCAACGGTCACCTACTACTGACCACTGACCACTATGACGGAACACGATGACCTAGTTAAGGAGATGAAACAGGTGGAACGCATGACCACTACGGACAGACTGAAGTACGCACGCAAGAAGAGGCTGGCTCAACTTAAACGTAACTCAGCCTACGATAAACAGTACGATAAGAAGGTTAGCACACTAACCTTACTACTATTGTGTCACGTGTTGTTGTTTACACACGTGATAACACGTGATAACTTAGCCTACGATACGATAAGTATACTTATGGTACCTATAGGTAGGTACCTATATATATAGGTTAACCTATACATAGTTCAATAGTACTACAGTGTACATACTAGTATCAAGTGTAGTTGTCTACACATGTGATAACCAGAAAGTCACAACGGTTATACATATATATATATATATATATATATATATATATATATATATGTATATATATATATATATACATATATATATATATATATATATGTATATGTGATTATGATGATGATGATGATGATAATTTGGTTGAATGGCGTGTATCATAGGTATGACCACCCCTAGTAGGTGCACCTAATTACATACGTATATTATATGTATGATTATGCTAATAAGCGCACGTAACCCTGATAACAGGGTATACCCTGAAGTAGCTTAATTAACATAGTAGAATGTGTATGTGTCTGACGGTCAAACAGTGTACACTGTACCAGTGCTGCTGCTGGTGGTGAGGGGAGGAGGGGAGGGAACAATGTGTACACTGTACACCTTATTACATCTCTACACACTTACACATATACTACGGATTTATATTGAATTACCATTATTGAATTACTCGTAATCATATTACTAGCATCTATATATACAGCCTATAGATTATCTCTCTCTCTTTCTCTTTCTATACACACACACACACACACATACCTACATAGAAATACAATAACACAGCAGTATGCTATAGACACACACGTGCGCGCACCTCTCGTAATACAACACCACTATGCTATATCTAGTTACACACACGCACACACACGCACACACACACACTCACACACACTTACAGAGTAGCTATTGTTCCCACCGCCTCCAGCACTGTGTGGTGATACGATACCCCTCCCCTAACCTACCTGGTCTCTATCGCTGAGGTTTACTACAACATCAACAACTACATACATTGTAGCATACACACATACATACACATACACACATACACACACATACACACATACATACACACACCGTGCAGTGCGAGCTTTACTCCCCTAATGTATGTATGAAATCACTGAGGCGTACATCTGATCTATTTATGTGCGCGAATTATCGATAATCTGTTTGTGTCCTTTGATGGACATACACACATGTATGATATACACACTCCAATGTAACATACAGAACGTACATTACATTGAAGTGCATACGAGGAACAATTAGCATTGAATAATTCAAACTGCAAACAATGTAAATTATTCAATATGTATACACAACATAAAAGTTACAAAATGCGTCCTCCCAGGTATACCTGTACTTAAGTGTATTTTAAGTGTACCTTAAGTGTACAATGTACATCGTATCCGGTACATCATTCACTATAATGTTAATGCAAAGTAACACACCACATACTATAGCATATATTTAAAATAAAATATAAAAGTATACACAAAAAGAATATTCACTAAAAATCGATAATGTATTCATATACTGTTACAAATAATTATTATAAAAAACAACGAGTTTTCTTTAAATACGAGGTAAAGGGTTTTATATATAAAAAAACCTTTAGTTCTTTAAAGCAAAACTAAAGGGTTTTGGTAAACCTGTACTGTTTTAGTAAATCACAACTAAAGAGTTTCGAACCCTTTAGTTATTAAACGTTTTACTAAATGTTCGAAATCCCTTCACTCAGTGGACCACTAACTAAAAGTTTATTCAGCGAAAACTAAAGGCTTATTGTTAACAGTGTATGCCTAGTAAGCATTTCTTACCGAATGTGTACGTTTATCAATATAGTCAGCCTATGTGTGTGTGTGTACATCACGTGTGCTGAACAGTAGTGTGAGATAGTTGACTTCGTACATGTATTCACACTACTGTATACGGAATAATGTACAACATAGACTCGAATATAATCTTATATATTATTATATACTACTAATCGAGCAATACAAATCATATGAAATACACCTATTTGATATTTGATACACACGTTTGATCTATATACATTGTACAGTGTACAGTGTACAATGTAAATATTAATATTGCTCCTCTTACCGGGCTAATTCTGCAGTTATTGATTACATCAACATGATATCCTTTACTACTAATTAAACATTCTCCTCGTATACACACATCCACAATGTAGGTGTATATAGTATATGACATGTAGTATGTGACATGTAGTATGTGACATGTAGTATGTGACATGTAGTATGTGACATGTAGTATGTGACATGTAGTATGTGACATGTAGTATATGACATGTAGTATGTGACATGTAGTATGTGACATGTAGTATGTGACATGTAGTATGTGACATGTAGTATGTGACATGTAGTATGTGATCATATATAACAAATATAAATACAGATTATATCATTGTATGTATTCATATAATAGACACAGGAGCGAATGTGTCTATGATTCATATCATAGAATATTCATATAATACTAATTGTCATATACTATGCATGAGCAGTGGTGAACCCTATGCAGTATCTCACCATGTGTTCGTGTGTTCCATTCAGTGGTTATATTCTGAACTCTATATATTTCAGTGATTTATTTACTGGGAGTTAAAAGTAACTCAAATAGATTATACTCTTCAATCAACCATAGTTTAACTAACACATATATATATATAGTATCATTAGCAGCGTATATATATATATATATAACATATATTTTATTGTGTATATATATTTATATATATAGATAACAAAAAACGTATAGCTTTCAAATATATATATATAATTGCCTGTGTGGCTCAGTTGGCTAATACGTCAGACATGTATAAATAAATGATCGGTTCTTGTTATATATAACTATAGTTAAAACCATGGATGCTTTAACACGAGAGCGGCTTCGAAGGGACATTAGAGCCATATATGGTTATAAGTGAAAACTTCATCTAAGTTCCTGGATGGGATGAAAGGACTCCACCAAATAAAAATAACAATATATATATATATATATATATTAAAGAAACTTTCTATAATAACCCTATATAAATATATTCTATGTTAGCCGTGTATAACTATACTAGAGGGTACTAACTATCACGTGGTACTGCGCATGTCACGTGTTTACAGAATATATAACATCGCCGGTTAAATTACCGCCACTTTGTCACACAACTCGCTGATAGATGTTAAATAAATGTGAAAGCTCTACTAGATAACGATGTTTTTGTGACTCATTATGAATCATGATCGTAAGATATAATTACCCTATCTTACTCATATATCGAACTATATATATATATAGCTAGAGTTAGAAGTTAGATTCAAAAAAATTAAAAAGCTTATCTTCAGATACTCTGTATAATGATTGACAAGTAAATAAATTAAGCTTAAAATAACTTATTCAAATAAATATATATATATAAATGCAATACTGCACTTTTATTAAAAACTAATATAGTTTATTAATGTGAATATGCAGTGTGAATTTCTATTGAAACTTATCCTATAGAATATGTACATGGTATACACAATATATGTGTACATTGTATACAATTAACGTGATGTAATATACATTAAACTATCTATAACGTGTACATTAGGTCACGGGTATACACTGGTTATACACTGGTTATACACTGGTTATACACTGGTTATACACTGGTTATACACTAGTCATACGCTAGTTATACACCAGTAACCAATGGTACCTCCTTTCAATCATAGATTTGCTGAGGTATTGGTAGAGCTTGTAACTATTTGCGAACATTTTGCAGACATTTCTGATGATAATAACTTTCATTAGTGTATAACTGATAATATATTCTACTTTCTGTGTCCTATAGTATATTATATATATATAACAATGATGTAATACCATACTGTGTATATACCATACACATGTGTAGATACCCCTATTCAATAATACAATATAAATCAGGTTTTATAATTATTCAATCATATTTTAATATATATATTTAATAAATTTAAAAGTATTTTCAATGTACATTGGTGAACTGAAGTATTATATAAAACAAATAATTCAAATTTATTATATCTAATATTATTAACTTCGGTTATGTTTATATGCATGTTTATCTATATGTATTATTTTGTTCTCATCATTAGTAAATTATTAAATACTTATTTATATACATTACACACTACATCCTACTCTATAACTGCAAAACATGTTAAATAAATATATCTACAGATATGTAATACATCCACAGTTATACACAACCTATTTAATAAACATATCTACACATAGTAAGCTATACATCATGAATGTTAAATAAACGCCATGTTACCCTCTATTCGAGCCCATGAATCATAATAATATTACATAATCAAAAGGGCGGTCCTACATAATCAAAGGGGCGTGGTTTAGATGATCAGGGAATACGATAAACCAGACCACTGCATAATTACGATTCTGTAGCGTTTTCCCACCTCTCTCTCTCTCTCTCTCTCTCTCTCTCTCTCTATCTCTCTCTCTCTCTCTCTCTCTCTCTCTCTCTCTCTCTCTCTCTCTCTCTCTCTCTCTCTCTCTCTCTCTCTCTCTCTCTCTCTCTCTCTCTCTCTCTCTCTCTCTCTCTCTCTCTCTCTCTCTCTCTCTCTCTCTCTCTCTCTCTCTCTCTCTCTCTCTCTCTCTCTCTCTCTCTCTCTCTCTCTCTCTCTCTCTCTCTCTCTCTCTCTCTCTCTCTCTCTCTCTCTCTCTCTCTCTCTCTCTCTCCTCTCTCTCTCTCTCTCTATGAACAGTATGAGATGTGTGTACACTGAACACACAATAATGTACTGTGAATTATTAATAATAATTTACATCTAATTTATCGATATAGAAAACCGCTAAAACAATAATTAATAATTAATAATGTCATGCCGTCCATTGCTAGAGCTTGTATTTATATTATTGTAATAATGTAAACGTATATTTCTCTCCATATATATACCCTATAGTCTACATATAATCTATTTACATCTACATCTATAACAAATAATATAGGTGGAGGTAACACGACTATTGTAATTCTATTATTGATACGTGAGAAATAAACAATAGTAAAACAATACAATCTAGCGATGAATCATACCCTAGCGATGATAGTACACGAATACAATACAGCTATATCCCCACACACACACACATATATATACACACACTGGTGCGAACACACCCGCACACCGCAGACATATACACACTCGAGTGCGCGCCGCACGTATTGTAAAGGCGGCTGTGATGCAATATTTGATCACGTGACTTGTACGTTTACCTATTACTCTCTGCTATTACGTAATAAAGAAGAAGAAGACATTTCATTTAGACATCGTTTAAACAATTAAGTTAACAATAATGTATAAACGTAATACATACATTATACATCTAGCATACAAGTACTATTGTACCTAAATAGTATATATATATATATATATATATATATATATATATATATATATATATATATATATATGTGTGTGTATAGTATTTATACATGGTCTACGTACTCCCTAATTTAGTCTTAATATTACGATATGTAATTATGATGTAACCTTATGACGTAACATTGTGACTTAACAATATGACGTGACATTATGATGTAACAATATATAGGCCAGCAGTGAATACGCTCGTATAGCTTCAGTCTGTCAACGCTAGAGGTAGTGGTACCCCAGTTGTGTACGTTGTCCTCGTTGTACACCGTCAGACCACGTGGTGTATATACACACGCGTACACGTGTGTGTACGCGTGTGTGTGTTCGTCGTACACGTTACTAATGCATACACTACACATAGCTGTAATAGGTACACTAGCTCTACGCTAATGATAATAATGAGGAGCAGCACTTTAATGATGATGATGAGCCGATTTACGTGGGTGTACATCTGCGTACCATCTATTTATAGAAGTTCTGCATCACGTGATGTGTGTGCGGTGAAGAATTCACTGCGTGTGTGTGTGTGTCGTGTATGATACCACTTGTATACCTAATCGTGTGTAACTGTAACTACTTATTACGTAACCTGTACGGGTATTATGTAACGTTGTTGTAGGGGAATCGATCACTTTGTACATGTTTTACATGCGATATCTATTCGAACACCTTATTGCATACAATAACAATGTACGACGTACAATGTACGTTTGAGCTGCATTTAGTGGACCAGAGTACAGTTCTGATATTCGTGTAGCATCCAGATTCAAGGCCGACTTTAATACCCCTCGACGCCCATCTATTGTTGTACAGTGTATAAATACTGATGATCTGTACCATAGTCTACTTTACACCATTACTAGTTGAAACAATGGTATTTATATCACTACTTCGTATACTATGATTAGTTAATGATGAATCACATAATGCCACACAATCCCTTACCAAAATATCCACTATAACAAAAAACCGTTAGATAATCTTCTAATTTAATGTGGGGCGGTGTTCCAAACCCGGAAGTCCCTAGTGGGTACCCTGTCACGTGATATTTACATTCGTGTGTGCCTCCGTTACCGCACAGTTCGAGTGTGTGAGTGTGTGTGTGTGTTAGTGGTACATAACACGCGCTTGTACACCAGCCTAATACGATATGTACTACTACTACTACTACTACTACTACTACTACTACTACTACTACTACTACTACTACTACTACTATTACTACTACTACTACTACTACTACTACTACTACTACTACTACTACTACTACTACTACTACTACTACTACTACTACTACTACTACTACTACTACTACTACTACTACTACTACTACTACTACTACTACTACTACTACTACTACTACTACTACTACTACTACTACTACTACTACTACTACTACTACTACTACTACTACTACTACTACTACTACTACTACTACTACTACTACTACTACTACTACTACTACTACTACTACTACTACTACTACTACTACTACTACTACTACTACTACTACTACTACTACTACTACTACTACTACTACTACTACTACTACTACTACTATAGCAGTAAACTGATTGTATTAGATGAATCATAATTACAGATACAACTCATTACGTAATGTTATATAACGAATGCCTATAGTATACCGTATAGTGATACGCACAGTGTGTGTCGCACACTCACCACCACACACGTATGTACATCTGTTCTCTGTAGTTGTTATCACCATACACATACAATAACGTTGTGTGTTATATTAATACAAATGACTAGATAGCATTACTAATACAGTCGTTGTTATAGTGTATAACGTACACTATAGATACATTATATACTACATATATTAACTATATACAATATGTGTGTACATTGTACACGTATGATTAGGGCTAGTTGTTACATCATCACGCGTGTGTCGACCATACATTACGTAATAGAGCTACGTAATCATGCGGCCGTGGTGGTGCTAGTAGGGTAACCTAATACTATTACGCAATACTAATGATGATGACGTCATCACAACACACACGCACACACACATCATCATCACAACCGCTGAGCTATAACTGCTAATGTAATGAAGAGGAATGTGATACATTGAAGAAGGGGGGAGGACATAGGAGTAAATTAGCGTGATGAGTCATCGCTGATGAGTCATAGCGAGCACGTGACTATGACTATGACGACGGGGGTGATATCACACACACACACACGCCCACACATTAGTAATTATATTATTAGTAGTAGTAGTAGTAGTAGTAGTAGTAGTAGTAGTAGTAGTAGTAGTAGTAGTAGTAGTAGTAGTAGTAGTAGTAGTAGTAGTAGTAGTAGTAGTAGTAGTAGTAGTAGTAGTAGTAGTAGTAGTAGTAGTAGTAGTAGTAGTAGTAGTAGTAGTAGTAGTAGTAGTAGTAGTAGTAGTAGTAGTAGTAGTAGTAGTAGTAGTAGTAGTAGTAGTAGTAGTAGTAGTAGTAGTAGTAGTAGTAGTAGTAGTAGTAGTAGTAGTAGTAGTAGTAGTAGTAGTAGTAGTAGTAGTAGTAGTAGTAGTAGTAGTAGTAGTAGTAGTAGTAGTAGTAGTAGTAGTAGTAGTAGTAGTAGTAGTAGTAGTAGTAGTAGTAGTAGTAGTAGTAGTAGTAGTAGTAGTAGTAGTAGTAGTAGTAGTAGTAGTAGTAGTAGTAGTAGTAGTAGTAGTAGTAGTAGTAGTAGTAGTAGTAGTAGTAGTAGTAGTAGTAGTAGTAGTAGTAGTAGTAGTAGTAGTAGTAGTAGTAGTAGTAGTAGTAGTAGTAGTAGTAGTAGTAGTAGTAGTAGTAGTAGTAGTAGTAGTAGTAGTAGTAGTAGTAGTAGTAGTAGTAGTAGTAGTAGTAGTAGTAGTAGTAGTAGTAGTAGTAGTAGTAGTAGTAGTAGTAGTAGTAGTAGTAGTAGTAGTAGTAGTAGTAGTAGTAGTAGTAGTAGTAGTAGTAGTAGTAGTAGTAGTAGTAGTAGTAGTAGTAGTAGTAGTATTACTATAGCAGTAGCAATATCATTTCATATAGAGCACACACACACACGCATACATTATATAACGTGACGTAACCAGGTAGGTTACGTCATCTCCTATAGAGCCACGTGACGCATAACCTACTTCTTCGTATACCGTACTACTACTAGTACGGTTATGCAATGGTAGTGGATTCTAGTGCATTACGAGTAATACTGATACGTGTGCTCTAGATGCGGCCTACATCTACATCTACATCTACATCTACATCTACATCTACATCTAGATCTACATATACATCTACCTCTACATCTACATCTACATCGACATCTACATCTACATCTACAGCTACATCTACATCTACATCTACCTCTACATCTACATCTACATCTACATCTACCTCTACATCTAGATCTACATATACATCTACCTCTACATCTACATCTAGATCTACATCGACATCTACATCTACATCGACATCTACATCTACATCTACATCTATAGGTATAAAGCTGAACATTCAAGACGTCTTCATTATAGATTAGTGTTCGTTATTGTGTCGTTTGTAGTGGTAAGATATGCTGACTTTTACTAGCGGTTGTGCGCATGTATGTATGTGTGTAGATAGACGTGTATGTATGTGTGTAGGTAAGCGTGTAAGTAGGGATGTATGTATGACCTACATCGTAGGTAAGCGTGTAGGTAGGTGTGTAGGTAGGTGTGTGGGTAGGTGTGTAGGTAAACGTGTAGGTAGGCATGTAGGTAAGCGTGTAGGTCTGTGTATGGGTCTGTGTGTAGGCGTGTTCTACACAGAAAACATGCCTACATACACCCTGTGTACTATGTAGGCATGTTTTCTCACTACGAACTACACACAATGTGGGTCACACACGCGGACAATGGTGTTGATGATGTGGGTCAATCTGTTTACCAAGAATTACGTAACGATACGACCTATTATTATTTATCTATATATAGTCTAGGGACTCTAGTAATCTGAACGTGACCACCATCACTTCCGGTGTAGGACATGTCCACACGAGAAGAAGGACACGACCGCCGTGCTAGTGATGGTGATAGCACTTAATCTGGGCCAGTGTACAACACCTCTTTAATGTAGGGCAATGTAACGCGCGCATCCGCTCTACATTATTGACTAATGATTACTTGCTATTAGTTAGCATGGGGCGTAACAATTGCTTTGTTACGACACTAGGCCACGCCCCCTATCACTGATGTATATCCACCCACACACCCACACACGCCCATACTAACATGTATGTATATGGTATATACTATATACATATATCTACATTGTATACATGTAGAAGTGTTTCATGCACTTATCTCGTACGTGTGTGATGATTATTAATAGTTGTATGTTCTTTAATGTATGTTTATCTATTCAACTTTTGATGTGTATTTTAACAGTATATATATATAAATGTGTGTTTGGGTGTATAATATATATATATATATATATATATATATATATTGATTTGAAGCCTATACTATCTATGGTAGTTAGTTATTAGCGGATATATACTAGGGTTATTAGTAATACACTTATTACACTCCATACAGCTAGAGAGAATGTTCTCTCTAGCTCTATGTTACATTCGGACATTCGCTATGATATATTTCGACACTAGCGCATGGACACTGCCACCTAGCGGTCACCTAGAGGTCAACGAAAGTGTCCATCTCGGATACATAATGGAGTCTTTGCTGCTAAGTTCCCCATAGAAATAGGATTGGGAACCTAATTATAATGTATGTGAGCTTCCCGAGTGCTAGTTCTTCATACACTTATAATTAAGTTACGCCACGCCTCTTTACGTTACGGTACGCCCCTTTACGCTGCGGTACGCCCTCTCATGTTAATTTGACGCCCCTATCTCTCGGTGTGTTAGATACCGACTGACTGAGCCGATGCTATACTCTAGGGAGTTAACATGTGTACACACGTGTGGTGGCGCTGCTGTTCCTCCTGTGAGTCACGTGTCCGTATGACGTAACTCTCTCGCTCCCGCACTCACTCCCGCTCTCACTCCCGCACACATTACGTGTATACATGAGCAACATATGAGATAATACTGCCACCACTACTACTAGTCCAGCCAGCCTCTAGCTCATCGTTACGATAGATTACTGCCATGTATTACGTAATAGAGAACAGGCTATTACGTCATCATTAACATATTACATCACTGCTTCATGGAACATATAATGATATAGTATACTATGTATATGTGGATCATTAATTAACTATTAACTATTCACTATTCATTATTAACTATTGTATATAAATAAATAAATTAGATTTATTATTTCATGTTGTACACTATATATGTACAAATTAGTTTGTATAAAGTGTATAGTATATACAGTGTATACATACGGACATTATACATTTCATATAGTACTAAGTTTATATGCATGTATAAATTAGTATATATATATATATATATATATATATATATATATATATAGTACCAGGGAGTGATAGTACTAATAATACTCCCTGATAGTACTAATAATATGATTTTTAAAAATATTAATTTAAAAACTAAATTAAAACCATAATAAACCCATATTAAAACCTAATAAAACCCCTAAATTAAAACCCTACTAAACATAACTAAAAGCCAAACCTAAACACACATGTATACAGATCTGCATGTCATATATATTATGTACCTTTATGTGCAATACATAATGTGCTGACATATATTCACAGATGCATTTTAATAATGAATTGTACTACTATTTGTTGAGCATGTGTATTCTGATGTGCTAATTGTTGATCTGGTGGGTGGCCTTATTGTTATGTTACACAATTTCTATAAGTATTATATTGATAATAATGACTAATATATATATACATATAATTAGTTTTTATATATATATATATATATATAAGTCATTGTATGTTATTAATATATATTACTATTATCAATATGTATTTAGTAAATATGAATAACTAGTAAATACTATTTGCTAGTTCTTCAATAATGTCTAAATATATGTATACAATTAATTATGAAATACAATAAACGCACACATATATATATATATATATATATAAACTAATTATATGTATACATATAATATATGTGTGTTATTTGGTCAAGTATTTGACCAAGTGTCAAACTATCCTGTTGATCATATACTTGTGATAAATAGGACATCATTAGTCAATCTGATCATGTCTTCCAACTTATTATCATTTTACTATATAATAACATATCTAATCTACATTCAGTGATATCAGCAGTGAATAATAGTACAAATACTATTCAATTTAAATATTAATGTATCACTAAATATCACAAACAAATAATTGGTTTAATATGATTTAAATGGCTTAATATTGTTATCTCATAAATGAGTATAACACCTAAATATCACCTAACTACCATTATGTAATGAACCTCAGTACCCAACTAACTACATTATTACCCAACTAACTACATTATTACCCAACTAACTACATTATTACCCAACTAACTACATTATTACCCAACTAACTACATTATTACCTAACTAACTACATTATTACCCAACTAACTACATTATTACCTAACTAACTACATTATTACCCAACTAACTACATTATTACCTAACTAACTACATATTACCTAACTAACTACATTATTACCTAACTAACTACATCATTACCTAACTAACTACAATATTACCTAACTAACTACATCATTACCTAACTAACTACATCATTAACTAACTAACTACAATATTACCCAACTAACTACATCATTACCTAACTAAATACATTATTACCTAACTAACTACATCAGTATCTAATTAACTTTCTACCCCTCTCTCTGTACATAGGAAACTAAGAAACACAGAATACAAAACAACACCTCCTACAAGTGCATGGCCGACAGTACACTGGACAATAGGGTCAACTTTATAGGGGAGGTGATCTTACTCGAGGCAGCCGGCCGTAATGATCTCGCTGAAGGTTTACCTCCTCAGCCTACACCTGACTCTCTCGTTAACCTCAGCCTACACCTTAGTCTAAACCTCAGCCTTAACCTGACTCTCGTTAATTTAATACTAATCCTCGTCCTTAACCTTAGTCTAAAACTCAGCCTAAACCAGATTCATCATGATGATTCATATTATTAAATATCTTCTCTAAACTCTATCGTAACATGTTATCAAACATATTAACTAAAGTGTTTATTACATTTATTGTTGATCTCTCAAGTCTTTATTAAAACTCGCAAAGCTACTTGTTAACCTTTCCTCTAACACTTTATACTCTCCTGTTATCCTAGTATTAACCTCTATATAAACCTCATATTAAATGTATCACATGTCATATGTCGTATGTCACCATCTTGTTAACCTTATAACTAATATTATATATAATATATAAAACGTATAGATTATATTATTGTATATTATAGGTACTATGTATTACATAGTAAACTTCAAATATTGGTAGATATTTCCTCAATTTAAAATTAGATTACACATATCTTCACTTGCATATAACTATTATGATTGTGTACTAATTGGGGTGTAGTTATAATTACTATGATATACCCAATAGTAATGGAAGAGAAATTAAAGAATCTATAACCTATACTCTAGCCTAGTCTGTATTGATGTTACCTAATCATGTTTAACCTCTGACCCCGCAGTAAAAGATCTATTAGCGTCAGGAATATCACCGGATGCTGTCAATGATGACGGACTGACAGCCTTACATCAGGTACTAGTAGTAGTAGTAGTAGTAGTAGTAGTAGTAGTAGTAGTAGTAGTAGTAGTAGTAGTAGTAGTAGTAGTAGTAGTAGTAGTAGTAGTAGTAGTAGTAGTAGTAGTAGTAGTAGTAGTAGTAGTAGTAGTAGTAGTAGTAGTAGTAGTAGTAGTAGTAGTAGTAGTAGTAGTAGTAGTAGTAGTGGTAGTGGTAGTGGTAGTGGTAGTGGTAGTGGTAGTGGTAGTGGTAGTGGTAGTGGTAGTGGTAGTGGTAGTGGTAGTGGTAGTGGTAGTGGTAGTGGTAGTGGTAGTGGTAGTGGTAGTGGTAGTGGTAGTAGTAGTATTAAAAACTACTTGTATTACTGTAATAGTTTCTATAGAAAATGTAGAGGTTATGAATTAACCAAGCTATATTATAAGCTTTCAATGATCCTCCTTAGACCAGTGCATATAAAGTTATTTAATTCAATCATTCATATATACTTCCTATAGGATATTAGATTAAAATAATATGACACTGATATCTTATTTATTTTAAAAACGTTATCTGTAAAATAATAAAAAGCCTGATAACTTTAATGAAACTTATCATGTACTCAATATAACTTAGTAAAATATTAAAAATACATATCAATATTAAAATAACACAATATAATATTATAAGAAGACTAAATAAATATAATCTAGTACATACTTACATATCTTATATAGACTAACTTATGTAGACATAACTTATATAGTATGTGTCCACATTGTTCTGGTGTACACATTTAGTAATAATTGTTTACACTTCATTATTTATAATAAAGTTTATTTAAATTAATGTTACATATTTTTTTTAGATTTTTTCAAATATAATATAATAACTACAAATTTAACATCATGATAAAAAAAGAAACTTATATATATTATATTATCATTATAAGTATATATATATATATATACTTATATTACTTTACTTACTTACTTACTTATAATACTTATATCTTTCATTTTATAAAATATTATATTGAATAAATATATAAGCCAGAAGTTAGCCCACTTTCTGAGACCATACTGTGTGTTATTAAACACATGCGAAAATTTATTTATAGACTATCTGTCATGCGCACTCTGGCAACAATCCTTACAATCAAGAACCTTAGCATATGAATACTTAATTAAGCATCAAGTGCAGCCTGATCAATAAACATTGTTGTTGTTCTATTAATTACAAACAAGCTACATTGCAGTATTACATGTATGTACATTTGTTGATATTGTGTACAATGTACATTAATGAATACGGATATATTTCTACATTGCATAATATTGATGGTAAAAAACAGAGGCTGAATTTAAGATAAATGTTTAAATTATCGAATGTAAATAATCACCTACTTTTACTGATGATCATATAGCATGTACACTGAATGTACAGTGTACATTGTACACTGTGTACATCGTGTTCATTGTATACATTGTATACTGTACATTGTACACTGAATGTACAGTGTACATAGGCCCAGCTATACTTTACAACACAGAGTCTACATTGCCTACATAGTTAATATATGATGTTAACCAGAGAGTTACAGAGGCATATGTGCATGGTTATACATGTATATGATCTATAGATATACATGTATATATTGGATGGTATGTGTGGTATCGTAGCCTCCATAAGGTATACACATACACACACATACACACTTGAGAGCGTTCATATAGCAGTATGTGCGTGTGTGTGTGATATACATAGTAATATGTAAGTAGGCCTTACATTGTAGGTGTGTGTGTGTGTGTGTGTGTGTGTGTGTGTAGGTGCGTATATATTAATGAGTTTCTATCATAAGATTATATTACAAGTAATGAAGTAATAATATTCGTAGCGCTCTCATATCTAATAAGAGATTGTGATAACATGCATGCATTTATCTATACACACACACCCACCCACATACACACACACCCACCCCCACACCCACACGTTTCATCAACACCTTTAGTAGTGCTATCGCGTAGTAATATCCGGCGATCTATTGTGTCTCCGATTACATAATAACAAGTTCAGCAGCGTAATCTACTCTGCTTTCTAATAACACACACACACTGACCACCACCACTACTGACCACTCTATAGAGCTAACCTACATATCGAGATGCTATAGTAGTAGGTGCACGAGTACCCAGTGCATCGATTACCCAGAGACCACGTGGTTTAACTTATAACATCGCCGCCTATCTATTGATATAACCTACCTGCCTGCCCCCTAGTGCCTAGTGTTAGTGTTACTATTGCGATACGATACCCCTCCCCCAGACTGACAGCTTCCGGTTAACATAGTAAAGGTTATATAACGAACAAGTATGGCTTATTAATAACAATTGTTATTGTTACTTTTTAGTATTATTTTTGTTATCGTTGTTGTTGTTAATATTATTATTATTATCAATTTTATTAACTTCATAATTCTAATTTGCAGGATAAACACAAATATTTACAACACCAAACCCAGGCACCAAACAAAACCACAATTACAAAAATGCATATGGCTTGCATGGGTCTGCATAGTAAGCCTTACTAGGTAACCTACCAGCCCCATGGGGCTCTACTAAACCCTTCTTAGTTAGGCAGTCAACATGTGGCTGGTAGGTATAACTACCTCCACCCCACCATTGGGGTTGTGACCACTTCCTATCGTCTGATGGTAACCTATAATTTAAATATTAGTTTTAACTGATATATAAATATATATATATATATATATATATATATATATATATATACTTATATTTTATAATCATATCAGTTAGGTCTCCCTGGTTAAATTCATATAATTGTATATACACACATACGTATATTATTACGGTCATCGTTTTATTAATAGTACAATTATAATTAATTGTATTATATACATTATGAATACAATTATAATTAATAATAAGAGTCCTTAGTATGTCCTTAGGCATTGTAACAATAACGGTTCTACACCCGTTCAGTGTACATCACTAGTTCCCCCTGTATACTCCTAGCAACCAATAAAATACCCGTATCTAACTACTACTAACTACTACTAACTACCCCTATAACACGGAACACTACTCTACTTATAGAATATCATTAGTAGTGGCGCTTGAACGATGGGGTGTATGTAGGGGGGGACCAACCAATCAAAATGATGTTGTTGGTAAAAGTAGGGGGGATCAATACATAGGAGATCCCCCTAGATTTTAAAGTGGGGGACACATCCCCCCGTCCCCCCTGTTGCAGCGCCCCTAATCCTTAGCCACCACTCTCACATATATAATGAGACTCTATAATACCCTAGCCCAGTCCACCAATAGCCGATCGCGGTTCACTATTACGTAATACGTGTTGTTTACACACACGCGCGGCCGGCCGTATGTTGTTCAGTTAGTGATATAGGGGTCATGCAATGTAATTAATTAATGACAGCCAATGATCATTAATACTGTACCGGGGAACCTATCTCGTTACTATCATCGTGTAAGTTGCGTTCGTATGCGTGGGTTTGTGCGTGCGTGTGTATGCGTGTGTGTGTATGCGTGTGTGTGTGTGTGTAGATGTATTTATAGAACAAAGTAGGCGTGGCAACACATTCTCTATAGACTCGTCCGCGAAATTGGCACGCCCCATTGACTCCTTACATAACATATCCCCGGTAATATACGTTACGTCATCACTGGCTACCGTGGATGTGGTGATGGTCGCTCCTCCCCTCTGTTCCCTGCTCCCCTCTCCACCCTCTTCCGCTCTTATCCTCACTGACACTCATTAATTATGAACGTGGCGGCTGGTCAAACCTCCATTTATAACAACAACAACATTAAATAAGTAAACAACGGTGACTCACTACTGGCGGCCGTACGACGCACGCATACACGTACGACGCACGCATACACGAGTTATAGGAACCGCGTGGTAGTTATGGTAGTGGGGGCAGTAGTATCTCCCTTGTAGTATACTATAATAACTATATATTTGTATTTTACATGTAAACTATAAATATATGATAATAGCAATAGAATGCGTTCATTTATATATCAGTATACATATAATGTTTGTGTGTCTATTTGATTGTGCGGTCCACATATTGTACAATGAGTGTATGGGTGTGTGACACACATTTTGTTGACATTTATGAAATAGCCTGATGACCTTGAGAGTTGTCAACAAAAAAGAGCGCCCCTAGGGAGTAT